>SMMQ01002744.1:14479-30701 GCA_008271595.1 [Pythium] brassicae (nom. inval.) | reverse complement strand
GTGTGAGAAATGGGGGGGGGGGGCTAATGTCAACAGTGCCCACGAAGCTGAAAGCGTTCGGGTATTCGAGACAGGCCGAAAGAAATGAACAAGTTTCTTGTTTCGGTTGAAGTGGACTTCAAACTCGCTTTAGCGATATGGCTACATGGTTTCCCCCGCTTGTGTGACTTCTTCACGGAAACCTGCCTGACAGCCAGCGGCGAAGAAATACAGTATGTCCAATGACCCGGTCGTCGACAGCGCATCGTGAGATGGATCAGTATGGAGCGCGAGCGCGTGTCTACGCCGTGGTGCTTGGTCCTCTCTCGACCCCTCTTCAATCCGCGCTCTCGAAATCTCGACATCCTCCTTCTCCGCGAACTGTGTCGCCGCGCGCCTCGGCACACCCGCGGGCATCTCCCCGAGTCTTTTGTGTACGACGTGCGCATGACGGCGTACGTGTCCATGCAAAACTCGTGCTACGACATGTGGCATGAAGCAGAAGGAGGGCGGCGTCGCGTGATTGAGAAACCGCGCCAAGAGTCCAATCCCTCGATGTATGAGATGAAGCTGAGCTCTTTCAGCTCAGGTTTCAGCCATTCATGCACATCTGAGAGCTCCGAAAAACGATGGAAGTGCACTCTGGAGATGCCCAGGTGGGATTCAACAATGTTCAAACAGTATCTTGACCATTGTCGGGATTGGCTGGAAAGTGACCTCCAATCGCGTGGACCACGCGATGTTGAAGTGATTTGAAAAAATATCCCAGCGACTTTTCGATCACTGAGGACATTGAGGTTCTCTGGAGCTGCCGTCGAACGAGGTGTGAACGTGTTCCAAAGTATTGAGCACCAAGAAGAAGACGAGCTCCAATGCTGGTCGGCATGGGAGCTTAATGAGAGGTATCGTAGAAGAGCTCCTGTCTTATGATGGGTTCAAGCTGGCACCAGCAAAACTCCTGGGGCATTCTTATCACTGGGGGTCGAAGAGCTTACCCGTGTCTCCTGGCCAGCTCGTATCAGACAGATTTCCTCACCACTGCTCTACTCTGGGGCGGCCCAGCCTCATTCTCTTTTTATACAGTATCTTGCTCGCCCGCAGTGTCTTCAAGACATTGGAGGTCTTGTGTTCGGAATCCGATCTTCGTTTTGTGGAGCGTGTGGTTGTTGACTATTTTGCTCTTTTTGTTGAAAGTCGTTTGTTTGTTTGTAGTCTGGAAAGAGAAGGCACCGCACGCGCCCCTCAGAGTGGCACCCCGCTCAGCCACCATCGCTGACGTCACTCGAGAGGCAACGCGTGTGTCGATCGTCGTCGTCAGCGGTGTGTTTTGACGTCCACACTGGCTGGTGGTTAATCATATCAGGCTGTCGTTCATGAATCGACGCAAGGCGTTTCAATGACCGCGGCACTGTACTTCTCTATCATCTCAGGTTGAGACGCACAGCAAGCCGCTCGCTCCGGTAAGAAACAGCACAACGAGCGTCAGCCATTCGATTTCGCGGCGCCCAGCCCCGCAGTTGCTCTCGCGGCTGCACTAAGCGAGCGACGAGCAATCTGCAAGCAAACGCGAGCTCATGGCTTGTTGTCCAGGAATGGGCAACGAGAGTGTGTCTGAGTCTGAAGACACACCTTTTTTGCTTCGGATCCAGCGATGGAAGCGAGATGCGACTTCTGCATCTCGCGAGGTGCCGGCGTTCGCGAGCGTGTGGCGGCGAGTATGATTCTCGAGACGCAGGAATCCACAGATTCACTCGAGCGAGTGAGCACTTTCTTTGAGGCCGCAAACTCAGGGAACGGGCGGACTTGAAGCGAACAAGGGCGAGCAAACAAGCTTGCTCGAGGAAGTGGTGATCGAGCGATCGGCGGGGCTAGAGAGAGCGCGCAGGGACGCGCGGTGCGTTTGGAACTCTTGAGTTCCTGCTCGCCGCTTCGAGAGGACTCAGAGCGAGCGAGCGAGCACAAGCACGGGAGCTCTACCCGCTTTCTCGCTCGCTCGCTCACGTTCGTTTGGTCGATCAGCTCGAGCCGCTTGGCCACACGCTATCGCGACGGCGACAAACTTCTCGTTGTACTACAGCCGGTTGCGAGAACCCAACTCGCCTCATGGGTACGCCAGACTCAGGCGGTAGTCCGTCATCTCATAAGGAGTGTCCGCCGCTCGACATTCGGTACTTCGGGTCGCTCTGTCGTCAAACTGCTATCGCCATGCTCGACGCTGGCAAAATAAGCCAGCAAGCAGCACTCTTGATCCGATCCTCCTCGTCGTGCAGTCCAGAGCATGCAGACTCTTTGTGATTCTTGTACCGATCCCAATCGAGCGAGAAACCGCAAGCTCGGAGTAGCGACGACTTCATCTTGACACCACCGCGTTGGCGCATTCACACATTGTGCACGCGCGCATCGGCTCCGACATCGTGTCCGCGAAAAGCAAGAGGATAAGTGCTGAAGCTGACTGGTTGCTGGCTTATCGCTCGAGGCACGCTTCGTCTGTGTCTGAAAAGAGACCGAGGCGAGCTCAGTATCAATGATACGAACAAGGAGAGGGTGAAGCAAAGCGAGTGCTGGAACGCGAAAGCAACGCGCTGGAGCGCAGTCGTAGCAGATGAAGCAGCAACAAGGCTGGGCTGCGTGGGTGCTCATGCGTGTGCGACACTGTTCTCGCTTCAGTGCGTCCTGCCTCTTCGCGCGATGAAGTCTGTTGTACCAAGACCAACTTGCTGGTTTCTTGCAAGAGCGAGTGAGATGCAATGACGCATGGCGCCAACCGCTTGCGAATGTTTGTGCGAGAAGCTGTTGCTCGTCTTCTCGGCGCAGCGTTGCTAGGGATGGCAAGCTTGATGGCGAAAGGAACATACTAGTACCGCACAGTCGAGCGAGCTGCCGAGTGGTGTGGTTGAGTTAGAAGCCATATCGTCCCGTTGTTTCACTGAAGGCTTCTGCAACCACGTGCACACCGCTTAGCCTGTGAGCCATAGACAAACTGCTTGGGTCCTATCGACAGTCCTCCTGCAGCGAGTTCAGTTTGGTGTCGAGTTGCATCTTGTTGCGAGGTGCTGTAACGTGTTCGTTCAAGTACAGCGAGTTCGTGCGCCTTGAAGTCGATGAACTGTCGAGTTTTTGTGTAAAATCTGCTGCTTTGTTCGTCAAAGCGAAGATTCAATGGTTTGGCAAATTGGCTTGAAAATCTGAGGAAGTTTCAAATATAAGACAAAACTACCATGTTGGCCAAAAACCATTCAATATCGAACATATATTGAGCGAAAGGTCCCGTTTGTATAAGAAAAACTCAAATGTCTGATAAAATAACTGAGAAAATCTGATAATCCAGTTCTGTCTGCTTACAAAAATATGCTTTCCAAAGCGAATCTTGGCGAATCTCAGTGTTCGTTTTTTCCCCTTCTGAGTGCGAAGCCAGGCACTTTGAATCTCGGAGAGCCGCGAGCTTTTCAAAAAGCTCGCGCGGTACGCTTGCTTTCATTTTGCTCGCGCTTCCTCGAAGCGCGAGCCCTCATTCCTAGAGCCTCTCGCTGCTGCTCACCTGGTTTGTTGTTGCTCGTGTCGTGGTCGTGGCCTATCGTTTTGTTACGAGAGGAGTCCAAGCGCGAGCTCTCGTCCTCCAGTCTCTCATCCGCGCATACAGGCAGTCGATCACTCGACGCGGTACAGTCGACCACTCTCAGACTTCCCTCCAGCCTCGTACCAAGCCAAACTCCAGTTTCCACGTTGGGAGTGATGAAGTTCGGCAAGGGCATCTTGAAGGAGATCCTACAGAGCAACCCGGAGTGGGCGCCCTTCTGGCTCAACTACAAGAACCTCAAGAAGCGCATCAAAGCCGTCGCCAAAGTTGGCCACCACGCCGGCACGCACCGCGACATCTGTGCGTTTTCTTTTGGGTCGTCCGTCGCCGGTCTCAGAGGCGACATGCGAGCTCACCCCGCGCTGCCTTGCCACGTGCGTGTTTTGCTTCACCTTCAGCCGAGTCGGAGCTCGAGGTGGCGTTCTTCCGGGACCTGCAGAAGGAGCTCAAGAAAATCTCGTTCTTCTACTCGTCCGAGGAAAAGCGCTGCCAGTTCCGGTTCCACCAGCTCCGCGCGGTGCTCAAGGACCTCAAGGTATGTCGCGCGCTGGGTGCTACTGGCGGTCTCAGGTGGTTCTGGTGGCGGTCTCACACGTCCCACTCGGTCGTGTCGTCCCCCCTTTCACAGCGACAGCAACAGATCGACGCGTTCGAAGCGCAGCGGCTGATGTTCGCGCTCGTCCACTTCTACCGCGAATGTATCCGGCTTGAGAACTTTGCGGTGATGAACTACCAGGGCTTTTCCAAGGTACCGTGCGCTCCTGCTCGGGTCCGCTGCGAGACGGCGTGCTGCCGTCCTGGCATCCGCGCCATGCTCGAGAGCGAAGAGAGTGACGTCGCTCGCTGTGCCGCTCCCCGCAGATCCTGAAGAAGCACGACAAGATGACCGGCTACAACACGCGGACCAAGTACATGCGCCGGAAGGTGAACCTGTCGACATTCTCCAACTACCCGCTGCTACTGCAGATCCTCGAGAGCACCGAAGAGATGTTCCACGACGTGGAGCGCGACGTGCGCATGGCCGGCGCGGTGAGCAACATCAAACTGGATCTGACACAGGCGCCGACGATGAACCCGTTCGGCACCGTGGAAACCCCGACCCATTTGCACCATCACCAGCTGCCGTCCCCGAGCCTGACGCCGCCGAACACGTCGGCACCAGCACCGCGGTTCCCTGCATCGGTGCTTTGGTCGACGAACGAGCCGGACCAGTTGCAGTACGCACCACATGGAGTTCAGCAGCAGCAGCATCCCCTACACCAGCAGCACCTGCACCATGGGAAGCACTTGCTGTAGCATCGTTCCAGGGCGTTTTTGGACGTGGGCGGCTCGCCGCCATCGTGACGTGAAACGTGGAGCTCCGCGGAGCAAGAAGCGAAGCCGAATAGCTTATACAGTATCAGAGCGCAGCACCGCCGTGACGAGCACCGCGATCAGCGAGGGAAGCGGGGGTCGCGCGCAGGAAGCGCCTTCAGAGCAGCAGCCGCTGCCGATCGAGCACGCTGCTGCTCATTAACTTAATCTCATCGACCGCTACCACCTCTGTCTCGTTTCAATCTCGTCAGGGTGGAGTGCTTCGGAACGGCACAAAGTGAAGCTCCGCCAGCTCGTGTCTCGTTCACACAAGGGTCCTGTTGAAGCTGAAGCTTCAGCTTTCGTGCTTGTCTTGAAACACCCTATTCGTACCTAGTCGTTCTGTCACTGTACTACAGTACAGCACAGTATTTCACTTGTCATTTTTTGCCAGGCTGAAGATCACTTCTTGCTCGTGTCATGGCGCAACTTCTGCGCGCCGCCGGTGCGTCCCCTGCAGCATCTGTCGACCCCACACGGGGCCTCTCGCGGCTGTGATGGACACTCCGAGCTCATGCTTTCTTGACGCACGTGCGCGTGTTCGCTTGTGGCGCCCCTCTCTGCTAAAAACGCAGGCAATGGCGATTTGGAAAAGGTCATCGAGCTCCGCGGCCAGTGGGGCCACACGAACAAGAAGGGGGAGAGCGGTGCGGCCTTCGGCTCCCTCCCCTCAAGCGCCTCCGTGTAGTAATACTAGCAGCAGAGCTGACGCTCGGACTCGTTTGTCGCCTCCAGCGCTGCACCTCGCGGTGGCCGAGGATCAGCTCGAGATCGTGACGCACCTCGTGGCGCATGGCGCGCCGCTCAACCTCCAGGACAAGAAGAACCGCTTCACGCCGCTCATGCTCTGCCTCGCGCAGCAGCCGCCGCACTTCCTCGACATGCTGCAGGCGATCCTCAAGGGCAAGCCCGATCTCTCGGTCGTGGACTCGGCGGGACAGACGGTCCTCCACCTCGCTGCGCGTGCGTCCGCAGCGCCCGTCGTGGCTGCTGCTGCTGCTGCTGGGAGCGCGTCGTACTGAGTCGCAGTTGCTGCTGGCGGCGCGTGTATCGTATATCCCGCAGAGTACGAAGAGCCCGAGGCGATGGACATCATCCTGCGCGCCAAGCCGAGCGTGGACGCTGCAGACGCGAAGAGGATGACGGCTCTCCACGTCGCTGCCGGCAAGTGCAACGTGGAGCTCGTCAAGCTGCTGGTGCGTTGCGTTTGCGCAGCCGCTCGTGCTGGGAGAACGAAGGCGAAGGTGCTGGCGACCGTGTGGTCGTTCTGAAGCTGCGGGATCGTGTCGTTACGCGCGAGCGAAGGTGGAGAGGGGACGGGCGAACGTGAACGCCGTGGATGCGAAGGGAAACTCGGCGCTGTGCGTGACGGCGAAGCCCGAGGGCGGGACGCACGTTGTTGTTGTAGCTGGGCGACAGCGTTGACGTCTGGGCGGCTGCGTGGCTACTGCGTAGGCACTGGGCGTGCATCGCGAACGGAGACGACCTGGTGGCGCTGATCACGTACCTGGCAGCCAAGGTCCATCCAGTGCCCCCCCCTCCCATTCGCGCGCCAGCGTTGTAAGCAAACCTGACAGCTCGCCTGCCGCTCTTCGTCGGGACACAGGGAGCAAAGCCGCTCCAGAACGCGTTCGGGAACACGCCGCTGCACTCGGAGGCGATGCACTGCGAGTCGGACTCGGCGTGGCCAACGGCAGCTGCCGCCGCGCTCTCGGAGGCGTTCCCGGATCTCGCGGCCGAAGTCAACAAGAACGGGCTCAGCGCGCAGCAGACGTTCGAGCAGGGCATCGACGCGGAGGAGGAGCGGGGCGGCGCTCGTCCGCCAGAGAAGGCGCCGACGGGGCCCTCGAAGAAGCCCGCGCGCGACCAGTTTGGCGCTGCAGACGCCGGCGCAGCGGACAACGCCGCAGCAGCGCGCGCCGGTACGAGTTCGGCGAGCAGGACGTGCTACTGTACTGGCACAGTGTGTTTGTATGTGTGCGGGTGAGGGGGTCTGGGTCGCTCATCGCTTGCGATGTACGTGGGCAGCCGCAATCGCGCGCACGAAGAAGAAAACGGGCAAGCAGGCGCAGTCCGAGCGCAGCGCGCTCAGCGTGTACGTGATCGTCGCGGCGCTGCTCGCGGTGCTCGCAGTCGCGTACTCGATGCTGACGGCCGAGTGACGATCGAATCGAGTCGCAGCACAAGGCCTCTGAGAGGACAGTGGCTTCCCGAGAGCTCCGTTGCCAGGACGCTTCTTGCAATCTGACGAGTGTGCACCCCCCCTTGCCCTCCCCCCACCCACACCCTATGGTCGAACATATGCATGTTGACGATCCTCTACGTAGCGTCACCAGTTCCCGACTATCGCCTGACAGGTGCGGACGAAAAGCTGCTGCCAGAGGACCGCGTCGTGCTCATCATGGGCTTCTTGCAGCCGAAGGAGTCGTGGGCGCCGATCATCGACCTGCTGCTCGCCAAGTACACTGGGCGCGGGACACGGAACGTCCGCGTCCTGGCGTTCGACAACCGCGGCGTCGGTGGCTCCAGCGCGCCGTGGTGGCGCTACACGACGAGCCAGATGGCGCAGGATGCGCTCGCGCTCATGGACCACGTCGGCTGGGACGCCGCCAGCATCGTCGGCATCAGCATGGGCGGCATGATCACTCGAGCTCGCCGCAGCGGGTCAAGTCACTCTCGCTCATGGTCACGACGCGCGGCAAGTTCGAGGCGGACCCGCGATCGAGCGGCCCGCTGCGCAAGTCGACGTTTTCCAAGGACCCGGTCGAGGCTGTGACGAACCTGCTTGAGCTCCTCTACCCGCTCGACTCGCTCCGCGCAAACTGCATGGACTTCACTTTCTCTGGCACTGGCACGTACCTTTTTTGTCCGGTGGCGCAGCCAGCAATTCTGGTGTGCACCACATAAAAGCAGTTCTGGTGTGCACCACATAACATCCTCTTGTATCCATTTGGGATGGATACAAAGCGACACATCGTTTGATCCCGAAAAGCTTCACTGTGCGCAATGGACTGGAAGGAGGTCGAGTTCACGGGCAGCGATAGCGCTGCGCGCGTGCAGCGGCTGCAGGCGCTCTGTGGAAGACCGGCGACGACACCACCCGACAAGCAGTTTGACGCGCTGCTGCTCATCGGAGGTGTCGACAGCTTCCACTCGGCGCTTTCGCAAGCAGCGCTCAAGTTCCTGTTTCTTGGAGCCTGCGGGCAAGAGCTGCTCGGGGAGCAGGTCATCTCGCAACAGCACGAGCGCTTGGAAGACGTCGTGCTGTTGCTCACAGCGCAGCGCGCGATAATCTTCTATTCTAGCGAAGGCGACGCCGCCGCCAAGATCCTCCCCATGATCTCTCGCTGGCGCACCGTGCAGGAGGTCACCGTTCACGATGCAATGGACCTGGACGAGCAGGAAGCGCGCAAGATCCGCGCGTTACGGGACATGGTCGCGGGGATCGAGCGCATCGGCATTCCGTACGGCGTGGATCCGCACGACGCCGGCCGAGACCTGGAGGACCCGATGGTTCCGGAGAAGTGGCCGCTCATCCAGTCGTACGCTCTCGAGACCCAGGAGAGCGGCGGCGGCAGCGGCAGCGGCTTCTTCACGATGAACCACCAGGTCGTGAACGCCTCGTGTCGGCTGCGCGACGTGCTGGCGGCGCTCGACGCGTTCAGCGCCAAGCGCGCGCTGCAGGAGTCCGCGCCGCTGCTGCAGCACCACTTCGACCAGTTCCTGATGAAACTCGACCACGCCGAGTCCCCCGAGGCGCGCGATGCGAGGTCGGAGACGGAGATCGGCGAGGATCTGCTCAGCTTCTTTGAGTTCGGCACCATGCAGTTCGCCGCGCGCGGCCTCGAGCCGCTTCCGTCGCGCGGCAGCCGCGTGCTGTTCGGGAAGCGCACGGGCAACTTGGCGCTGAGCTCGTCGAACACGGCGCACCTCAAGGACGCGGGCGGCGCGCGCGGCCGGGCGGCCACGCACATGCTCGTTCAAGGCGAGGATCCGTTCTCTGGCGTGCGGTTCGCGCGCACGTACTTTCTCTCGACTGGGAAGACGTGCAGCCGCGTCGTGGACGAAGATGCGCTCGTGCACGCGCCACTGCCAGCGCGCGATCCGAGTGGGAGCAGCAGCGACACGGACACCCGCCTGCTGATCGATCTGTACGCGCTGCTGCTGCGCGGCTTCCGGACGGCGCGGCGCAGCCTCCTGACGCACATTCTCGCGGTTGAGCGGCACGAGATGCGCGATGGACCACTTGAGCTCAAGCGAGCGGTCGCCGAGGCGAAAGCTGCAGTGATTCGTGCGATGCTCGAGCATTCGGAGGCTCAGTCACAGGTTGTGCATGAGAACGACATGTCAGCGGCCTTCTTGGAGGAGAATCTGGCGCTGGGTGTCGAGTGCCTCGACGCGAGAGGTCTCCAGACTGCGTTTCGCGCGCAAGGTTCGTCCGACTGACGAGCGCTCTGCAGTATGCTGTGTAACGTTCGTTTTGAGTTGAGTTGTACACGCTTGGGCCTGCGTCAGACCTCTGTGTTGACGGCGCTTTGGTGCACAGAGATGAGCCACATGTACATGTCGATGACTCTCTCGGTGGCGAGCAGCATCGAGCCGTCCGAGTCGCTGGGAGCGCTCGTCGTCGGAGACTCGTTCCTAGTGAAGCCTGCCACGCCGTCCACGCCGCATTCGGAGAGCGGAGACGCGTTCGTGCGCGTCACGAAGGGCTTCCCGTACTTCCGCTCGTGGGTCCAGCGAGGCGTTGAAGCCGAGTGTGTGCGCGCATTCGTCGCGACGCTGCGCTCCGCGTTCATGCTGCAAAGCCCCGCGCTTCAACTCGGCCAGGCAGTTGCCACGATGGACGCGCTCGCTGACGCCGCGAGTGCTTCAAGCCGAGACCAAGATCGCGGCTCGGAGGCAACTGCACAGGTAGTTCTTACCAAGGCAACGCTGCTTCTCGACTGCGACGAGCTCCCACTGGTTCAGGGCTCCATGCGGCTCTTCAGTGGCGGCTTTGTGTTTTTGTCGCCGCACATGAACCCGGTGATCGTGTCCTTCGCCAAGAGTGTGAGCGGCTTGCAGGTAATGACCACGCCGTTCGACGAGCTCGTATTGCTCCACATCGACCTCAAGCCAGATCCGCACACGCGCGCCACGCCGGTACTGCGAGTTCGATGGCTTACTTGTTTGCACAGAGGATGGAGACTTCCTGTTTGATTAACCACACGTTGCCCACTGTCTGCTCTGCCTTGCTATCCACAGCTGTCGGCCGCACTGCCGTTCTCGTCTGCATTGCGGGAACTGTTCGTCCCGCTGGTGTCCGGCACTCGTTTCCAGGAAGAGATCCTTCATGTGCTCGCGACGTGGCGGCGCGCGACCACAGCGCTGGACATTCCATTCTTCCGGCCGACCGAACTCGGTCACGCGTTCGAAGGCGACACGCCTCGCGACGGAAAAGCGTTATGTGACGAGCTGCCGCCTGCGGTTCGCATGGCGTGCGCTGACCTCGTCAAGAGACAACGCGCGGCGTCACTCGAGGGCGTGCAGATCGCCGACGCGTTCCTCCCACAACTCTTCATCCCAAAGGCCGCGAGCTCGATCACGACGCTCGGCAAACCGAGCCATGATCTCAGCAAGCTATGCGTCCCAGTCACTGTCATGCTCGGCATTCCCGGCAGCGACGTCGCTCGTGTTGCGCAGTCGATCTGCGACTTTTCCTCCGGGGCGAACGACTGGGTGCACGTGTCGATTGACATGCGAGAGGCCGCTTTCGAGAAGCAGGACGTGCACTACGAGCGGTACACGCACGCTCGGATCCAGCTCGAGCTTTGCAAGTCGCTCGAGTTCGTCAAAGCGAACGTGAACCCTCGCGTGCACCCTCGGATCATGCTCTCAGTTGTCGGATACGTCGATCCCATCACGGTCGCCGCGGCAGTCAAGAGCGTGGCGCTCTCGGGACCGCCGCTCCAAGTCAAGCTGAGCCTGCTGGCTGCCTGTGTCACCGCGACGAATGTGTATCTACCGGACCCGCTCGAGGCACAGTCTCCGTTCCCAAAGCTTTTCGACCAGATGACCTCCGGCTTTGCGACTCACATCGTGGTCACACACACCTCGGACCTCTCATCGAGCCAACTGGGCCGCCTCCGCTTCCGCATCGACCAGGTGAACCCGTTTGCCGACATCCACGTGCTGTCTCAGGACGTGTTCGAGGGGCCGATCACGGCGCTACTCGCGGTGGATCGCTTTGAGAGCGCATACTACGTCCGGTACCGCGAAGCTTGTTTCCCTGGATGGTCGAGTGACTTAAAGTGGGCGCAATACGTCGCTGAACTCGACCACAAGATGCTGCCGAAGAGCATGCGCTTTGCGATCGCGCCTGGCATGGAGCGCTCTCGCTTCCTCCACCTCGTCGGATCGACTCTCACACCGTTCGCGGCGTTCTCGAAGAGCATCGAGAAGCTGCACCAGCGCCCGCCTGAGAGCAAACAGCCGAGCAAGGGCATTCGCATCGCCCAGTCGCTCGCGACGGACAAAGTACGTGAGAAACACGGCTCTCGCCTCGCTGGTGCGTCTGCTTCTGAGTCGAGCGCTGCGTCTCCACTGCAGCCTGAAGGCGCGGACCAGTACGGTGGAAGCTGCTGGAACGTCGAGGCGCGCGTCGTGTTTGCGAGCGACCTCGCTGTGGTGTACCGCTACGTTTCGACAGGCACGAACGCACGCATGCGAGTCGAGAAGCAGCTCGTTGAGCCCGACGAAGTTGAAGAACGTGGCGGTGGTGAGGCAGTAGCTCCATCGCTGGAACTCATGGTGACAGGCATCAACTTGGATGCGAACAAGATCCGCGAGCTGCTGCTTCGCTGCTACGCGAAGACGGAGCGCTGCGTCGCGCCGCTGCGTGCCAAGAACTGTGTGAGCCTCGCGGAGAAGCGCGAGATCCAGAAAGCCCATGTACGGGTCTCGTATTAACGAATGTTTCGGCTGCGACGACGCGTCCCGACTGACGCCGTTGCTTCTCTCTACCTGTCTATCTTTCTTCACCTATGGCACAGGCGGCGGACCCCCTGCCGGAAGGGTATCTCTTCGACGGCTCCAACTACGTCGACTTCTTCGGCGGCAGGTACGAGTTCCACCCGAACATCGCGCAGTTTGTCGACGAGCACATCGCCGCCGTGAACGAGAGCACCAAGCGAGCGAACGTGAAGGTGGAGGAGAGTCGTCACGCGCAGCAAGCGCTCGTCAAGCAGCTCTTCTAGCTGGCTGCTGGCTGCGAGCGCGGGCTTTCGTGCATTTGTATGATCGATCAATCAAGGCAATCGCCGCTGCTGCTGCTAGAAGTCGGCAAAGTACATGGCGTCGACTTCCGGGTCGATGCTGCCTGCGCTTGAGAGATCGTCGGCGACGGACACGATCCGAGCATTAGCGTCGCACAGGAAGTCTGTTTGGAGGTTGTACGGCGCCTCGATCTCGCTCTGCCGGGTCTCCTTGGCTTCGAGGAGCTCCCAGTCGACTCCGTCGAACCACGGATGCGCCATCACCTGTCCAGCATACACATGAGCTCAATATCAGCGCACCCTGCGCACTTGCCGCCTCGGTTGGTATCACCCGTTCTGTGCGCACCTCGTCGGCGCCGTTGCATCCGAGCCTCTGCTCTGGATTCACTGTGAGCAGTTCGCTGCAGACCCGCGATGATCGTGAGAGCTCGTAGTTCATGTGTTGCACTTCAAGCTGCCTTCAAGTGAACGATCCGAACGTACCGGACAAGTGCTTGGAGCTCTAAGCTAAGCGCTGTGGGCGAGTTTCTATCCGCTGGAAGCGCCAGCTCGCCTTGTACCTGCAGTCTCTCTGCGAGAGCCGACACGACAATAAAGTACTGCTCGACCGGCTGCTCTGCGCACGGGCGGTATTCCCACAGCGGCCGCCCCACCACCATCTCGTAGATCACGACGCCGAGACTCCTGCAGCACCACGAAGCAGCGCACATCGCGCATGCGAACCTGTCAGCGAACGTCCAGTGAACTCCAGCAGCGATCGAGGCAGCGCTCGCACCCACCACCAGTCGACTGCAAGCCCGTAGGCGCTTCGCATGAACACCTCCGGCGCAATGATGTAGTGCGTCCCACAGAGCGAGTGCGCGCGGTTGGGCTCGCGTCCGTCCGCAGCCAGCTGCTTGGCAAAGCCAAAGTCGATCACCTTCACGAAGCCGCGTTGGTCGACCAGCACGTTCCCGCTCTTCAGATCACGGTGGACGAAGCCGCCCTGGTGCAGCGCGCGCACGGCGAGCACGATCTGCGCCGCGAAGAACTTGGCGACGTGCTCTGGGAGCCTTCCGCTGCCGTCCTTGTACTTCCAGATGCACTGGTAGAGCGGTTTGCCGTCGATATACTCCATCGCCAGCTCCTCATGGCCTCGCTCTTGGCTGCCGTTGTCGTGTGCTGGCAGCGGCCGCGGTTGGAACCCTGGAGAGTGACACAAGAACGGACTTCGCAGTGTCTCGAGGATCAGCTGCTCTGTTTGGAAGCGCTCTTGCTGCTGGATGGTCCGGAGCCGCTCCTTCGGAATGCGTTTGAGAGCTGGCGACGACGATTTGGCGCACGAGGCGACGGTGAGAACGAGATGGGAGCGCGCTACATCGAATGCGAGGCTCCAGCAGCAAACGTCGTACCAAACAAGCTCTGATCGGCTCGACGCCTGCAGAGATCCACGCTATCAGCGCAAAGGCATTGGCATTCGAGCGACGCAGTGGATGAGTGTATCGGGGCCGCGAGAGCACGCACTCGCAGCGAGAAGACGAATCATGGGGTCAAACGCACCTCGCACAGCCACCAGAGCCGAGCCAACGCAGGACGTCGTGCCTGAAATCACGTTCCATGCAAACTTGAGTTGTTTCTCCACTGTGTGATAACTGGAGTTGGATATTTATGACCTATCAAGTTGCATACGTGCAATTTCACAGACCTACAGACTTTGTACAAACAACACTGTAGTATGCCTCTGATCATGATCATGACCATGACGTGTCGCCCCTCGCGTGGTTGAGCCGCTGGAAGGTGATGACGACGCCGATCGTTCAAGTCAGATTGAAGTGATCGATCGTCTGTGTTGTTGTCGTCGCACTGACGTCTGACAAGTCGCACAATGTTGCGTGCTACTGTAGTACTTCCATCTCCAGACTCACAGGTCAGCCCACGCCCGCCGTAGCTCGTCTCGCTCAACGCGCCACGCCTCTCGCTCTCGCTCGACGTCCGCTACGCGTGCGCGCATGACTTGGAGCGCGACGTGGCGCTCTCGCCGGTCGCTCTCCAACTGCCTCAGTATCTCGCGGCGCTCCGCCCGGTCCTGTGCGCTCACTCGTTTCGCTTCATCCAGCAGTTGTCTCAGCTCCGCAGTCTGAGTCTGGAGCGCCTCGAGCGCCTTCGCAGTGTCCGCAAGTTCTGGGCGTTCGAGGACTCGCATGCGCTTCTTCGGTGGACGGAGCGAGTCGTCGACGCTCGCGTGGCTCGCGACGCTGTGGTGGCTGCGTCGCTGCTCTGCGCTGGAGCCGCTGTCCGTGAGACCGAGTCCGTTCTCATCCCGTACTGGACTACGAGGCACGATCTCGTCCCAGCCGTTCGCTTCATCCTCTTCCTCGCTTTCGGTGCTGCTCTCCTCGTCCACGGCCGGAGGCGCTGGGTGTCTGCTACCACTTGCCACCTCGTTGACCGAGAGCACCGCTACACAGGGGGAGTCCTGAGCATCCGCTGCGTATTGGTTCCTCCTGATGCGATCCAGCGCCACGCTGCTGCGCTCTCTGGCGCGCGCGAACTCGCGCTCCACGTCGTCGTCGACTGGCGCAGGACGTTCCACTCTGCTCGCTCTCGGGTCACGCATCGACGAGGACGACGCAGTTCGAGCTGGAAGCAGTGACTCACGTCCTGCGGACGTCTGCTGGTTGCTGGGCGACGGCGCCGGCGACGAATTCGTTGCAGCAACAGCAGCTCCTGTCGCATATTCAGTGGCGGCCGCCACACTGACACCTTGGCGGGAGGCTGCGCTCGGATCTGGTACGTGCGGCGTGAAGGCCTTGCGTCGTTGGAGACTCGCGAACGCATCGAACTGCTCTCTCGTGAGGTCTGTGAACGGGGGCCACTGGCCGTTTGCAGCACTCGCAGCTTGTAAGTGTCGTTGCCGGTCAAGAGCGGGCATACGGAACCACTCGTCCAGCGCAGACTGATTGCGGCTCTCGTCCTCGTCGTGTGGGCTGCCACCATCCTCACGGTCAGCACGCTCGCCGTGAAATTGCCGGACGAACTTTATGATGACCGAATACGTGAAGTGCAGCGCTTGGAACCCGTGGATGAACAGCATCTCGGCACTACGCGTGTCTCTCACGAGGCCGCAGAAGCGCCAGAAGACGGCGCTCTGTCCCGCCAGCGACCCGTTCTCAGCGGCGGCCTCCTTCATCGCACGCAGCAGCAGCGTCGTTTGTGCGCTCTTCCAGCGCTCTTGACTCTGCCTCGACCCGTAACTTCTCTTGGTACTGCTGCCTACGACGCCGTCGCTCGCCTTCGTGTCTGAGATGAAACTGACGTGCTCGTCCGACAGGTCCACGAACACATACGCCGTCTTCGTGTTATGTGCCGAGAAGAGCGCCCGTCGCTCCTTCGTGGACAGGTCGAACCAGCTCCTCTCCCCACTTTGTTGGCTCAGCTCGTCGGTTGCGGCGGCGGCGGCGACGCTGGCAGAGTACTTGCAGATGATCGCGTACTCGTTGTGCACCGAAAAGTGCTTCAGAGTGACCACAGCGTCGCTCGGTCGCTTTCCGACGCCAGCGTAGAGCCGCTTGAACCGCTGCGCTACTGCGCCAGCGGTCGGGTTCACGTGTCCTGTTTCCAGTCGCAAGGCCGCCCACGCGCGCAGCAGCAGCGTCGTGTCACCGTAGCTCCACCGTGCTCTTGGCGCCGTCCGCCACTCTCGACCTTCTGTCGCACTCTCGAGCGTATCTGAAGCAGCAGTCTCAGGAGGTGAAGAACCGTCCCCCGGAGCGCTGTCTTCGCCACTACGAAAGGGCTTCGGAGGATCGCGGGCGCTCATACTGCGGTAGACAGTCGAGATCGCATCAAAGTCTTTCGCCGTGAGGTCCACGAACAGCATCCACGTCATCTTGTTCGACGCAGCGAAGTAGCTCCGGCGCTCGGCGGTCGAGAGCGCGAACCACAGGCGCGGCAAGCTCTCCCCACGCTGCGCAGCTGCCTCGCGCACTGTCGCATCGTGCTCGCGAATGATCGCGTGCATGTTCTGCAGGCACGCGTGCATCTGCACCACAAAGACCGAGGGGCGGCCGCTGTAACC
>SMMQ01002743.1:11819-23390 GCA_008271595.1 [Pythium] brassicae (nom. inval.) | reverse complement strand
GGGGGGGGGGGGGGGGGGGGGGGGGGGGCGAACGTCTTGAAACACGATACATTCGCCTGAGTGAGCAAACGCTGGGAATCCTCATGAACATCGCCCGGCTCGCAGTGCTTCCTCCCCCCACGACACGGACTTGGGTCGACGCTGCTGGCTGCTTACGGCGACAAAGACGACGGCGGCGGCGGCTGCTCCCGACAGCGGCTACGTCTCCTCCGATCGCTCCCAGATGCAGAGCTTGCCGTAAAAGTCCGGCGACACGATCGTGGGCTCGAACGGGTGCCAGCGCACGTCGCGCGTGAGGCCGTTCGGCTTCATCGAGAACACCTCGACGAGCTCGCCCGAGACCGCGTCGTAGACGTACACGCGGCCGTCCGCCGAGCCGGTGTAGACGTACTTTTGCGCGGTCGAGTGCAGCGGCGAGAAGTGACACCGGATCAGCGTCTCCATCACCATGTGCCCGCGGTACGTCATCACCGACGTGTCGTGCGGGTGCGTGACAGGCAACCGGTTCCGACCAGGGTACGACTGGTACCGGTAATCCCAGCTGTAGGGACGGCGGTAGTACGGGAGCTGCTCGTGCGCGTCCGCGCCGAGGCACTTGCGGATGTCCCAGAGCTTGCAGCTCTGGTCCTTCGAGTTCGAGATAAAGTAGTAGCCGTCGTCGCGCGACGAGATGTGCGTGATGCCGTCCGTGTGGCCGGGGAAGACGCCCTGCGGCTTTGGGTTCGACTCGGACAGCACGCGGCGGTCCCACAGCTTGATGAGCATGTCGTCCGAGCCGCTCACGAACACGTTCGTGTGCAGCGCGCCGTCCACGAACGCGATCGCGTTCACGTCGTCGTCGTGGCCCTCGACGTGGCAGAGCGGCATTCGCGTCTGCATGTCGTAGAGCACGACGCTGTTGCTCGACGTGCCGGCGACAAACTCCGTGCCGGACGCGTTCACGTCCATGCACCAGACGCCGAAGCGGCCCATGTACACGTGCAGCACGTCGCGGCCGCGCACGCGCACGCGCTTTGTGAGGCAGAAGACCTCCTCGCGCCCGTCGTGCTCGTAGTCCACGCTCACCATCCGCACGTTGCTGTTGATGCTCGCGTAGAGCACGCTTTGGTCGTCTGGCGCGAACTTGGCGTCCGTGACAGTCCAGCGCACGTCGCGCACGGGCAGCGCGGTCTGGTGCGTCCAGTTGACCGTGTCGTAGAGCAGGATCTCCCCGCGCTGGCCCGCGGCCAAGAACGACGCGCCCGTGCTGTTAAAGCCGCCGCAGTACAGTCGGTCGCGCACGTAGTCGACCACGCGGCACTGCTTGTTCTTCTGGAACGGCATGAACGTCTCCTGGAGCTTGATCGACTGCGCGTGCGGCGTCGACCCGACCTGCTCGCGCGTGCACAGCGTGTGGAACAGGCGCTTCTTGTTCGTGCGGTGGTAGTGCAGCGGGAAGTGGCGCGACGTGGACGACGGCAGCGCCAGCGACGCGCCCCCCGCCCCTGCCGAGTTGCTGCCGCCGCCCTCCTCTTCGTCGTCGCTGGTTGTTGCCACCGCGTGCGGCGCTCGGTCGTCGTTGTAGCCGCGCAGCTGGTGGGCGATGCGCTCGTGCACGATGTCGCGCTGCTGCTGCTTCTCGTGCTGCGAGCGCGCAAACATCATGGGGAAGTACGGCTCGCCGGCAAACATGCGCTCAATGGACGCGCGCATGTTCTCCGGAAGCGCCTGTTGCGCGAGCGCGCGCAAGAACGCCTGTGCCTCGGGTGGCAGCGCGTCTTCGTAATACTGCACGCTTTCGTCGTCCTCGTTGTCGTCGTCGTCTTCATCTTCCGGTTCGCCTTCCTCCTCGTCGATGCGACGGTCTGGATCTCCTTCTTCTGCATCGTCATCTTCTTCGTCGTCTTCGTCCTCATCGTCTTCTCTGTGGTTGGTCCGCTGTGTGGTGCGCCTGACAGCGCTGCCGCCATTGCCGTCGCTGGACGAGTCGTCATCGTTCGGGTCGTAGTCCGCGTCCTCCGGGTCGTCCGACTCGGAGCCCCACGTGATAGTGATGCCACGCGCGTCGTTCGCCATGGCGTCGGCAACCTTGATGCCACTTACTCACTTACACACGCGACTTTGATGAAGGAACGCGCGCAGCGACGACGACGACGGCGACGGAGGGCTTCACTTAAACTGCCACTGATTACGAGATGATGTCCAAAACCTTGCTTTTTATCACCAAATGTTGTTTGCATCTTCCTTTTTCAAACTTAATTTCAGTATGAAGGAATTGGCTGGTACAAATGGCCGCATACTTTCCAATACGATCTTTTCGCAGTTTGACATCACATTCTTCTTGCAACGTCATCCTTTGAGAAGCTCAAGCACCACCAGAAGCACCAGCAGCAGTCCACCGCATCCCCACTGCTCTTCTAACCCGAAGCCCACCTCGCTCTCGCGCTATGGCAGCCCGCACTAGCAGCAAGCAGCGCGCGCGCGCCGCGCACGCCGTGTACGCGATCTTCTTCTTCGTCGGCGTGGCCTCGTCGCTGCCATGGAACGTGTTCATCACGGCGCAGAAGTACTTCCAGCAGCGCCTCGCGGACACAGACTACGAGGAGTCGTTCCTCAACTGGTTCAGCATGGGCTTTAACATCTCCACGCTGCTCTCGATGCTCATCCGCACAGCGTGCGTGGGCGAGCGCATGCCGAGCGCCGTCAGCACCGTCTTCTTCTCGCTCGTCGTCACTATCTGCGTCATCTTTGGCCACTGCCTGCTCACGCGCATGCCCGAGTACAGCGGTGCGTGCTGCAGTGGGCCTTTTGGTTCGGTTAATAACAGCAGCTCCAGCGTGCTCACTGGACTCTCGTGGCGCCTGAGCAGGTGACGAGTTCTTCAAGGTCACGATGATCAGCATCCTGATCATCGCGAGCGCCACAACAGTCCAGCAAGACGGCATGCTGCGCATCGTCTCCAAGTTCCCGCAGCGGTTCACGGAGGCGCTAGTGGCTGGGCAGGCGATGGCGGGGCTCGCGGTCTCGGTCTCCAACTTCTTCATCACCATGGCCCGACCGGACGACGCCGGCTTCGCGTGGCTGCGCGTGATGGGGAAGAACGCGGACCTATGCGCGTTCGTGTACTTCGTCATGGTGTTCGTTTCGCTTGTCGGCTGCGTGCTGGCGTTCGCGGTGCTCACGCGCATGGCAATGTTCCGGCACTACAACGACGTGGACCACCCAGTCGGCGACTACCTCGACGAGAAGCTGCACGACGCGTTCGACACGGACGACTCGGCGCGCGAGACGCTGCTGAGCGAAGAGGAGAAGGCAGAGCGCGACGCAGCGGAGCCGTCGCCCGGCGCGGCCCCAGGGGACAGGGTGGACCTTTTCGAGCTTGCGTTCACGATCCGGTACTACGCGGCGGCTATCTTCCTCGTGTTCGTCGTCACGCTCGCTGTGTTCCCGGGCATCACGTCCGCGATCAGCTCGACGAACCCGGAGCGCGGGCGGTTCTTCCGGGACCTCTTCACGCCTTTCACGCTGATCCTGTTCAACAGCGGGGACTTTGTCGGGCGGCTGCTCGCGTCCCGGTGGCACCGCACGAGCGCGCGGCGCGTGCTGGGCGCGTCGCTCGTGCGCCTCGCGTTTTTCCCGCTGCTCATGCTCTGCAACCTGCGCAACGAGCATGGGGCCGTGATCACGCGCGTGGTGTTCAACAGCGACGTGCTCTCGCTCCACTTCCTGCTCGCGTGCGCCGTGACGAACGGGCTCGTGTCCACGCTGGCGCTGATGCACTACCCGCGGCTGCTGCGCACGAACAAGGAGAAGGAGCTCGGCGGCACGATCATGTTCTTCGTGCTCTCGATCGGGCTCACGGCCGGCTCGCTCATGAGCTTCGTGCTGCGTGCGATGTTGAAGCAGTGAGTGTGAGCAGGGGCCTTTTTGGTCGCATTCGACTTTTACTATATTGATGTCAAGACAACACAGATCTCGTGAATTGTATTCGAGATTCTTGTTTTTTAACCATAGTTAATTTCAGTCTTGTGGACTGTATCTGAATATCTGAAGACGGCGCCAAACAGTTTCTTACTGAAAACAAGTGAAATCGCCTCAAAACACCACAACAGGCATTTTTGCTCCAGCACTCGGAAGCGATGGCGTCCAAGCTCGAGTACCTGCAGCGCTACATGTCGACGTCGGACGCGCCCGGTAGGTCTCTCTCCCTCTCTTGTGCGTGCGTGCGCCTCTTTCTCTCTCGTAAAACGGTGTAGTTACCTACTTGATCCTCTCTCACCAGACAAGAAGCTCCGCAAGAAGAAGAAGAAGACGACGGCCGCTGAAACTGCGCAGACTCGCACGCGCGTCGTGGACGCCGACAACGAGTGGGAGCACGATGCCGCCGCCGTAGAGCGCGCGTGGGAGGCGGACGCTGACGACGGTGCGTTTTCTTTTTCTCTTGATAAACTGGTCGGGTACCAGTGCTAACCGGCGCTTGTGACGTCGTAGAGGAGCTCCCGGTGGTGCTCGCGGATGGCGAGGTCGTGGACCCGAGCGACCTGCCAGTGTACGTGAACACGGACGAGTTCGTCGAAGAACTGAACGCCAAGAAGCGTCGCGCGGCAGCGGAACGTGAGGCGGATCTCTCGCCGCCGCGCAGAGCGAAGGAGCCGCTGGGGAGCGCTACCAGAGGTGGAGGCGATTCAAAGCGGCGCAAGTACAGCAGCGGCGACTCCCCGCCGCGCAGAGGTGGCGCTCGCGGGAAAAGCGAGGGTCGGGGTCGGAGCGCCTCGGACGATGCGTCATCACCGCGGAGACGCGGAAAAGCTGGCGGTGAGGACGGCGCAGACGCGTCGCCTCCGCGGCGAGGACGCCCGGCGGCGCGCTCACAGCGCCGTGGAGACAGCGATGGCGATGACGACGTGTCGCCGCCTCGTCGACAGAAAGCAGCAGTGGGGAGACGCCGTCGCGGCGGGAAAGAGAGTGATGGTGATGCCACTTCGCCGCCAAGACGACAGCCGCCCGCTGAGCGTCGTCGTCGCCAGGAAGAGAGCGATCCGTCTCCGTCGCGTCGACAACAGACAGCCGAGCGGCCACTGCGGCGCCGTGCTGACGACAGTGACGACGGGGACGCGTCTCCGCCACGACGCCAGCGCCCTTCAGAGCGTGGCCGTCGCAGAGAGGACGACAGTGGCGACGCGTCTCCACCGCGACGCTCAGTGCAGGGACGGCGTCGCTTCCGATCACTAAACAGAGACGCGTCCCGACGCGAGGACGCTCACGGCTCC
Organism: [Pythium] brassicae (nom. inval.); assembly: GCA_008271595.1. NCBI lineage: Eukaryota > Oomycota > Peronosporomycetes > Pythiales > Pythiaceae > Globisporangium > [Pythium] brassicae (nom. inval.). The sequence continues at coordinate 18,141 of SMMQ01002743.1, read as the reverse complement.
CGTGGCGCTCGCCGCAGTCGGAGTCGGAGTCGGAGTCGGAGTCGCAGTGACTCTCGTACTCGGAGTCGCGGACGCGGCGCGTCAAGTCGCCGCTCGAGAAGCGCAGCGCGTCGATCGTCGCCAGACCGCAAGGCGACGCACGACCAGCGCCCCCGTGGAGATGACGCAGCTCGCCTCTCCACAGCGGCGAGAGAGGTGGCGTCGCCGCCTGCCAAGTCGGAGACGCGTGCCCAAGCCGACGACAGCGCTCGTCGAGAGGCGACAGCGAAGCCGGTGGACGAGCCCCCGGCTCGCGCGGGGCTGTTCACCGCGACCGAGTTCGCTGCCGAGCACGAGCGCAAGCGCCGGCAGAACGACCTGCTGCGCTCGGCGGACGCGACGGACCTGGGGGCGAACGCGGAGACCGTGTACCGTGACAAGCGCGGCCGCAAGCTCGACATGCTCAATGAGCTCGTGCGGCAGCAGGAGATCCTTGACGGCAAGCGCGAGCGTCAGGCGCGCGACGAGTACGAGTGGGGCACGGGCAAAGTGCAGAAGCAGGAGCTCAAGAGCCAGCACGAGCTCATGGCGGAGATGAAGAGCGTGCCGTTCGCTCGGCGCGAGGACGACCCGGCGCTCGAGCAGATGCGCAAGGCGCGGGTGCGCGCGTTCGACCCGATCCACAGCAAGGTGTTCCAGGAAGACGACGAGTTTGGCGCCAAGGGGAAGGCGAAGAAGAGCAGCAAGAAGAAGGCGAAGGTGAAGCGCGCGGGAGGCGACAAGCCCAAGTACGCGGGTCCTCCGGCGCCGCCGAACCGCTTCGGCATCCTCCCAGGCTACCGCTGGGACGGCGTCGTGCGCGGCACCGGATGGGAGGAGAAGCTCCTGCTGCGCCAGAACAAGCAGTCGGCCGCGAGCGAAGAAGCGTACCGGTACGCAGTCGCCGACATGTAGAGAGAGAGAGAGAGAGGAAGAGCAAAACGCGTCGCTGCCAGCACCTTCACCATGCAAGCGGTTTACCATTTCGAGGTTGGAAGTGTGTGAGTGTGTGGAGAAGCTGTTGATGCTGCTGGTGGTGGCTGCGCGTCCATGCGGCGGGTGTTTGACGCGCACGCACGCCTCGGTCGTGACCAGCGCCGATCGGCTTCTTACTGCTGCTGCGCCGCGTAGAGCTCGAGCACGCGGTTCACGTCGCGCTTGCAGCCCAAGAAGATCGACGAGCGCTCGTGAATGTTCGTCTGCTCGCACCAGCACCACACCACACACGCGTATGTGTGTCAGCAGCGCACATTCAACTCGCTGTCACGCTCTGTGGGCACCACGACCACTGTCCTGCAACTCGCGGACCCACCGGAATGAGGTCGAGAACGCGCTGCGTGCCTGTTGTGGACAGCCCGCCGGCCTGCTCGACGATGAACGACATCGGGTTCGCCTCGTAAAGCAGACGCAGCTTGCCGTTCTTGCTCTGCACAAGCGCACGGCAAACGGAGCAGCCGCCAAGTCAGCACAGCGGCTTCCTCACCCGACAGTCAGCACATGTGCACGCGGACAACGCTGGCATACCTTGGCGTCCGCCGGGTACAGGAAGATGCCTCCGTAGAGCAGCGTGCGGTGCACGTCCGACACCATACTGCCGACGTAGCGCGCCGCGTATCTGCAGAGGGAGGCACCGCAGCTCGTCAGCTCCGACTACAGTCAATGAGTAGGTGGATGGAGTGCAAGCACAGGCACACAAGCGTACGGCGTCGGCTTATTCTTGCACTCGTCCACGAACGCGCGGGTCGGGGCGTCCCAGTGCGCGTAGTTGCCTTCGTTGCACGAGTAGATCTGCACAGACGTCGAGCGAGCGTTCCCAGTCAGCACCAGCACCAGCAGCACACGCACGTCACTATCTCGGTGGTGCGCTTCCACCACCTGCCACGCGCTCCAGCACGCACCGTCTTCGGGTTCTCCGGGATCTTAATGTCGTGGTGCGAGAGGATGAAGGCGCCGATCGTCGGGTCGAGCGTGAAGCCGTGGACGCCCTTGCCCCACGTCAGCACCAGCTGCGTTGAGCTGCCGTACATGCAGTAGCCAGCGGCGACAAGGCGGTTGCCAGGCTGCAGAATGTCCTTGACGCTGTATAAGGATGACGACCACTCGATGTCAGCACGTGCCGGGTACTGCAATCAATACCACAATGCTGGGCCTCGCTGTTCACGCACCCGCCCTCCGCGCCTGGCGCGCGCTGGTAGATCGCGAAGATGGTGCCCGTGGACACGTTGCAGTCAATGTTGGAGGAGCCGTCAAGGGGATCGAACGCGATGCAGAACTTGGCTGCAAAGGCAGTGGCGCCGACACACATAACCCCATCAGTTGATCTCGCTCGGTGCGCAGCCGCTACGAAGCGCGCAGGCAGTGCTGCCGACTCACCGCCGCCGCCCGCCGCGTTCTCGACGAAAATGGGCTCGGCGTTCTCCTCCGAGACCATCACCTCGATCTTGGTCGAGAACTGTGCGCAGCATGAACGCGCCCCATACATAATGTGAGTCTCTCGCCCGGCGCCAACTTCGGGTCAAAAACGACCAAAGCCAATAGGTGGCGCACCTTGAGCGAGTTGATGAAGATGTCGTTCGCGAGCACGTCGAGCTTCTTGACGGCGTCGCCCGTCGCGTTCTCCGAGCCATCGAGGCCGTAGAGTCCCGTCAGCCCCGCGCGGCGCACGGAGCTCGCAATCACCTTGCAAGCGAGCTCGATGGAGGAGAAGAGGATGGAGAGGTCGGCGTTGGTCTGGATCTCCTTCTCGGCGAGGATGAAGCGCGAGAGCGTGATGGGGTTCGTGTGGTCAACAGGGGCCGCCATGCTTGCTGCTTGGAGGGCTGTGGTGCGGATTCGAGCGAGCGATGCGAGCAGAACGAGGTCGATTCGGAAGTGGTTGCGGTGACTTTTTGAGCGAGCTTGAAGTTTCTGATTGGACGGTGTGGCCACAATAAGCTAGGCAGATCACTTGATAAATGTATAATGACAACAACCCGATCTTTCACCGAGAAGTTTGAAAGAGAGGCACCAGCCAATCCACGGAAGTGACGATTTGACTAGAAGACAGTATGAACGAGGGCTGGGGCAAGCAGAATCGAGGGTGACGAATCAGCGTCAGCACATTTATCCTAAACCCGCGTGTCGCACACAGAACGAAATAGTACTTTAATTTATCACTATAGCAGATACTGTTGCAATTTGCAATCTGACACACTAAAAGCTTCGTACCACACTAATTCAGCATTATTTAAACTGGTTGAGCATTGATCATTAGGGTTTATATTGTGATTGCGACATTTTTTTTCATTCGACATAAAAATAATTTGCTCTAACTAACGACTTCTTACCGGTGAACATCAATACGCCATCTGATGTCGCTGCATTACATTAACGAACTACGCAAACGCTCTTGGTCTTCCTCCAGTTCAAGCACGGACGCAAGTTTGACAGCCAGTCTGTTACAAATACCTATTTCATCATGGCTCGTTCGACCAGATTTCTGATTCATTTGCTCGAGTTGAACTCTTCAAAATAAAAATTTACTCACACAACATAATTATACAGAAAATTCTTGACTATAAATTTAACACTCAGACTCTGAGTCTCTGAGTCAAAGAGGGAAAATCCCATTAAAAGTTTTTAACCAATAGTCTCAGTCAAGGAGGCGAAGCCCCATACAAAGTTCTTAAATGTGAAATTTTTTTTTTGAATATGTCTTGGATCAGCGGCGTTAGACATTCATCTGAAAGCTCTTTGAGTTGCGATCAGGACCATTCAAACACATTTTCTGTCTGATGCATATGAGCAGAGCTATGACGATTTCAAAAACTTCTATGCTTGGTGGCACACCGAGAATACACTCCAGGACAAGAAATTAGTCCCACCAGGGGATTTGACGCCCTGCTGCGAGTTTTGCGAATCTGCCGACGCTAGTTAGATAGATGATTCCCCCGACAGTTAGCTGTCGAGTGCACGAGCTTGCACTGCCGCACAGCGCGATATAGCGGCGTTCCCCATACAAATTATCAGTTTGGCGTGCGGACAAGAAATTAGTGCCAATTTTACATACTGAAATCAAGATAAACGTAGTGGACGTGACGAGCTGACCTTGAGCGATTTAGTTGATCGCTCTCATTCCGCAATGGACCGCGGTCCCACCATCACACCAGTAGACCGCGGCCGCAATCTCGGCTTGCACGAGGCTGGCTGGGGAGTGGCCATATCGTACGACAAGTAAAGCGCGCACATACGACGATCGAGCGGGTTGTCAAGAATGGCTGGAGCGGGGCGGAGAGGATAGGGCGGGGGAGGGGGCCGCAGCCGGTGCTCAGCGAGCGCGAGGTCCAATAAGTCGTGCGCGTAGCTGCAGAGGGCGACAAGTCTGCGGCTCAAGTTAGGGAGACGCTCGGGGTGCCCGTCTCGACGCGTACCATGTGCCGCGTGCTTGCCCGCGTCGGCTGGCTCCAGTACAGCAAGATCCAGCAAACCCTTCCACTCACCGAACAACACAACGCGAGGCGGCTAGAGTGGTCAAAGCAAATGCTGAAGGAGGGGGCCGACTGGAGCAGGTTCGTTTTCTCTGATGAGAAACGGTTCACGCTCGACGGGCCCGACGGGTGGTGCTATTACTGGTGTGATATTCGTTGGCCGCCTCGCATGGCCGTGTACAGGCAGAGCAGTGGCGGGGGTATCATGGTGTGGGGGCATTTTGTTCTCGTGGTCCCTCGGAGCTAGCGCTCCTGTGTGGCAAGAAGGACTCGGAAGTTTACGTCCTCACACTCTTGGACTACCTTCTATCCTTCGCACACCTCCACTACGGACTCGACTTCACGTTTCAACACGACAACGCGAGTATTCACACGTCGAGAAGGACGATGGAGTATTTTAAGGAGCAAGAGGTGAAGCTTCTTTACTGGCCGGCGAGGTCTCCAGACCTTAACCCAATAGAGAATGTGTGGGCGGTGCTTGCGAGGATGATGTACGCTAACAGAAAGCAGTACACAAGCGTGACGGAGCTTACTGCTGCAGTACAGCTTGCGTGGACTGCCATCGATAGCGAGTTGCTTGTGTCTCTCGTTTCTTCGATGCCAGACAGGTGCATTGAAGCAATCAAAAAGGGCAGGAACAAAACACACTACTGAATATACTTGATTTCAGGATGGGAAGTTGACACTAAATTCTTGTCTGCACGCCAAACTGATAATTTGAAGGGGGAACACCGCTACATCGTACCGTGGGGCAGTGCAAGTTCGTGCACTCAGAGAAATCACATATCTAACTAGCGTCGGCGGATTCGCAAAACTCGCTGCAGGGCGTCAAATCCCCTGGTGGGACTAATTTCTTGTCCCGGAGTGTATTGTATTTTTGGTTCACGAATTGACGTAAATGGGGGAGTCAAATTCACCTTATTCGTTGACGATTTCTTGATCTCGTTTTTGATGTTTTGGCGGCGTGTTTGATTTATTGTGTGCGTTGTCAAAATTTTGCTTTGATAAATTCAACTGGATCAGTTGCTCAGAAATCAAGTCGAACGGGCCATGTTGGCAGGAGTCACCGCCACACTCCAGTGGTCGAAGTTCCGTCTACGCTTTATCTGTTCATGAAATGGAGGATGACCAAGAGCATATTTACTCTTTGTATAGTACCGGCAACATATGATTTGTTAATTATTTTGACATCGAATATAAGCAAATATTTGCTATAATCACCTTGCCAGAGTGAAGTTGTTGCAAGTATCTGCAACATTTATAAATCTTCACTTTTTGGGTCTTTTTGTGTGTGACATATAGGTTTAAGAAATGTTTACTGACGCTAATTCATCACCTACATTCACAAGAATTCCTTAAAAATTCCGCATACTGAAGACAAGTCGTCAGCGTGTTGCATTTTATACTAAAAATCAAGTCTAAGGTATTGTAAGCGAGCGGCGACGTGTCGCTCGACCTGTCCAGCACGCTATACGTCATTTTTGCATCAAATTGCAACTTGAAGTGATTCAGAGTTTGCATGTGGCGTATTGTTTTTGTTAAAACGGGTCTCTTTAAATCGACGATCGAACTCTCAAGACTCGCGGGATAGTTTTTTCCGGCATGCGTATCGACGGCACGGAAATATAAAAGGTGCAATGTACAAGGTCTTAATAAATAAAGATATCAATACTCCAACAAGCCAATGATGGTGACATTGACGGATGTATGACATGTCTTCACACACATCATTTGGCAACATTGTGCTTACAAAAATATTGCTTTTCAAAATACGACGGGTCATAGCTATGCCTGAATGTCTACACTCCTGCTGGTCCCACTCTCGCAGTCTGATGCGG
>SMMQ01002742.1:34768-60764 GCA_008271595.1 [Pythium] brassicae (nom. inval.) | reverse complement strand
GGCGACAAGACGTCCGAGTGCGTGCTCAAACCGCTCGTGGAGAACAAGTTGGAGGAGCTCATGATCCCGCAAGACGCGTTCGAGTCGGTGCTGCGGGAGGCGGTGACGCTCAAGTATCCGGAGTTGATCCAGCAAGCCGAAGCGCGCGGACTCACCGTCGATTGTTCGAGCGATGTGGACGCGTTGCGGCGCCTCGAGCCATCACTCGAGACGGAAGCCGTCGTGATGCACGAGGTCCTGAGTGGGCTGCAGCGTGTGGTGACTGCGAAGTCTGGAGCTTCTGACACTTGCAGCACATCTGTATCGCGAGGCATGAAGAACGGTATCGGCGAGCCAACCTACGAGTCAAGCCGGAAGACTCGATCTAGTTGGGCCAGCAGTGATGGCAAGCAGTTCTCGTTCATGAAAGTGTCGGCGAACTTGAGCGAAGTAGACGAGAAGACATCCGCGACGCCGACGACACAGTCTGATGTGAGTTGATCGACTTCGACATCAACTACCGCATCTGTTGTTCCAATTGCTCCGCCAAGAGCGACACGAACAAGAAGCTCGAGCTCCACCACCGAGGAACGTGCGGCTGCCAATACGCCAGCCAAGAGCAGCCGCAGCAACAAAATCAACATTCGCTTCGTCGATGACATCGAGGCGTTCCCGTACCACAGCGCCGTGGAGGCGAGTCTCAGCGACCTCAGTGTCTTCCTGCATTGCGTTGAGGTGATCGTGCCTGGCGGCGGCGGCTCCAGCAGCATCAGCAACAGAAACATAACCAACAACAACGGCACTCATGCTGACGGCAACGCTGTCGACCCGACTGCCGCGATAGCGATGCGCATCACTGAAACCGCCACGACAACGCTGCGCGCGGCCGAGTACGCGTACTGTCGAGGGTTCCGCGTCATTGGTGACCACTTTGCAGCTCGCATGCAGAGAGACCCGCCGTCGTTCGGCAGGACGCGGGCGGTTTCGGTCGAGCTGCTCGAGGACGCCGACGCCTTTCCGTTCATCTGCGCGGTGGACGTGAGCGAGGGCGACGTCGATCTGTGCGACTCGCTGTGCGACGGCGCTCCAGATAAGCAGCAGTTGCTCGATGCTCGAATCCGGGTCGTCGTCGAGCGAGCGAGTCGCGGGATGGCCAGTGGTAGCACCAGCGGTGCCAGAGGCGCTGGCAGCAACAACAACTGTCACCACCCGAGCGGTGACAGCACCGGTAACGACGGTGATAGCGACGATGACGATGACGACGATGGACTGGTGCACTGGTCGTCTGTCGAGTATGCGAGCCATCTCAGATATGTCGCGATCGTCACGTACTTGCTGAAGGAGCATTACCAGTCGATCCCGCACTCGACACGCTTCGGGCTGATCAAGCGAGCGCATGGGCGGCAGTGAGAAGAAGGCAGGGGACGACAACTGCCTGGGCTTTCAGCACTGGTATCCGCGACTTCTGGTGTCGTTTGCTTATGCAGCTGTTTATTGCTTGACGATCGATCGACAGCGTGAGGTGTCGTCCACTACAAAGCCCACACTTCCGTAGGACTCGCTTGCCCGTTCGGATCGATCGTCGCCATCAAGATCAGTTCGTCAAGTCTGAGACACCAGTCAAAGCTATATGTCGTTAACATGCATCTCAACTTTACGATTGTCTGGCGATCAGCTCCAGCCTTTGCAGTTCGAGCGGGAACGATACTCGATCATTGCCGACCTCGCCGATTCCTGGCGCCAACGCTCAGTCCATTCATTATCTGTACCGAATACCGCTCCATGAGCCGAGTGAAAGTCTCGACGACTGGTACAAAGTCTCTGGAGTTAACTCTTTGTGTGATAACACCTCAGCTCAACTCCGTTTGGGTCGACATCATGTCTTCGTCCGATATCTTCAGCACTCGCTATCAGCCTACACGCCAGGAGTTGCTTGTGTGTCAGAATGGAAATCACCGCCACGGATCTTTCAAGGGCACCCGTTCGCGTCAAGATGCCTCTGTTCATTTGTGGTCCCGCTGCCATGTCCATCGAACAAGCTCGAGTGTTTGCATCTTGTTCATGGGTCTTGGTCACGCTCGGAGGAGTTTGCAAGACATCTTCGGCGTGTTGTGGAACAATGTCCCCTGTATTCGGATAGATGTACACTAAGTCAACTTTGTCAACTTTGTGAACCTAGTTGTCTGCATCTGTTTGTAAATAAGTCGTAAAAATGTAATTACGCGTTTGAAGCAGCTCGACGTGACACCGCTCATTTCCAAGAAGATCCCCCCACACATTCCCAAGCCCAAGAAGCCGCCACCCCCGTCACCACGATGCTCGCTCTCCGCCGCGCCGCCGCCTCTGCTGTCTCGAAGCGCAGCGCGTTCTCCGCCGTACAGAACGCTTCGTTCTCCTCGGACTCGTTCCGCGAGAAGGAGCGTGCCGCCGAGACCGCCTTCTTCAAGTGCGTCGTGCTGGCTGTAAACTCTTACACCTGATCGCTGTATGCCTTCTTGCGAGTGCCTTGAACGACGAGCTGACCCGTTGTGTGGTGTGCCCGGGGGAATTGATTTGTCGAACAGCAAGGAGGACGAGAAGGCGCTGCGCAAGCTCCTGCAGAAGATGAAGGGCCAGACCGACGTGGTGCGTGCACTGGGTATTATAAAGTTATAGAGTTTGTTTGTGCTGCGCGTGGGGAAAGCTGACGACGCGCTCGAATTGCCACGCTCGACAGAACGACAAGGCGGGTTTCAAGGACCACATTGAACACGACACGAAGGGGCTCAAGAAGATCAAGGGGCTTGAGCTGTCGAAGGAGCAGGTCGATGCGCTCCTCAAGTGGAAGCACGAGCACTAGGCGCGCCGCGAAACGAGTGGCTCGAGAAGCGCAGCGTATGCTGTGCGCTGCCGAGTCCGAGTCCGATTGCGAGATGCCCAATGACGTGACGTTGCGATCGGCCGACGTCGCTGAGGGAGTGCGCGCTGACGTCGCGTGAGCGACCTCTGTGGAGACTGCGAGCCGACGCCTGCGACAGCGCTCGCTCTCTGTGGTAACCAGACGCAGCAGCGACAAAATTAATATCCCCCCGTGCTGCACGTGCGTTTGCATGCGTCCATGTTGCGTTGGTGGAGCCACGAGTGTTCGTACGCACGCTCCCACGAGCTCGAACGAGCCGCATGTCCTCGAGTACGGAACCATCGCCTTGGCGAGGTGATTAGTGGAGCATACCGGTATGAAATCAGTACAAAATGTCGTGCTGTTTTTTTGCAGCCGTATCAATCCTGCGTTTCATCACTATTGTTCCTCAAAGTTGAGCTGGAATATCGACATATCGATTTACCGGTATTTTAAAATAACCAAATATGGACATATGGCTTGCCTATGAATCTTTTTTGTATGTTTTGTATCCGTTGTTGAAAACCTTGCAAAAATGATGAGTGGTGCATTTTTGATTGGCTGTTTCTCAAAAACGGAATTTGGTTTTTGCTTTTACTTGTTTTTTGTATGCTGCATGCATTCCGATTCCGGACCCTCTCGAAAAAAAGAGGGTCCGGAATCGGAATGCATGCGCCATACAAAAAACAAGTAAAAGCAAAAACCAAATTCCGTTTTTGAGAAACAGCCAATCACACAGTTGCAATTTATTTTGTAGTTGCATCGACGTGAAATATGCAATTGCATGCAAGATAGGAACAAACAGCCACAACATCAGTCACCTCCAGCCAGTCAATCCAAAACACTTCTGAACAATCACTGAGCTCCGCTGCCCGCGCCGCCCCCGCCGCCGCCCGCAGCTTAAACCGATTCAGTGTCGATTCGTCGCCCGTTCCAGATCCCCAGCAGCAGCAGCAGCAGAATGTCCTTCGCCGACCTGACCGCCATCCAGAAGGAGGAGCTCGTCACCTCGCTCGCCGTGCTCGCCGTGCACGACGCCAAGGTCGAGCTCTCGGCCGAGAACATCTCGGCGGCCATCAGCGCCTCGGGCAACGAGGTCTCGGCCTTCATGCCGCAGCTCTTCGCGGACCTCATCGGCCGCGGCCTCAAGGTCGACAAGTTCCTCGCGGGCCCGTCGGCTGGTGCGTGACGCTTTAGCTTGGGATTTTTGGCGAGGAAGAGCAGCGCACTGGCGCGTGTGTGTCGGCGAGGAGTGCGCGCACTGTGAAACTCGTGCAGGATGCACCATTGCGTCTCAAGATGCTGTAGACACACGGACGCACACGCTCGCACGCTGCTCTAGACCGCCGCGAGTGCATCTGCTAGCGCGGTGTATGAACGCTGAGCGATTGACGGACCTGCGTGTGGTGTCGATGTGCTGCTGCTTCAGGTGGCTCGGCCCCGGCTGCCGCTGCGGGCGGCGCCGCTGCCGCCGCTCCGGCCGTCGAGGAGAAGGAGGAGGAAGAGGAGGCTGACATGGGCGGTGCCATGGACATGTTCGGCGGCGGCTCGGACTACTAAGTAAGCGCTCGTCGCTGCCGGCTAGTTCGTTAGTGTTGTGCGCGTGATCGAGTGCGCAGTGCGACGGCTGCCTTCGCGACGCCACCGGCGCGACGCACAGACCGACCGACCAGCTGCTCCAGCTTCTGCCGGTCGTTTGGAGCTGCGGTGCGCTTGCGCGTCGCGCTGCTTCTCTTCGCGCCCAGGGATGATGGCAGCAGCGTAGACGATCTGTGGGTGTCGGCGTCCCTGCGCGCGAGTGGAGACGGGGTCGGCGCGCAAGCACGCACGCGCCCAGTAACAAGCGAATACAACGTGGGCTTCACTGGAGCTTTCGCTGTCGTGAGGAGCTCCCCACCACCGGCCGAGCGTGTCGGCCTGGCAGCTGACGCCAGGAGCCACAGACCCAAACTCGCTGCTACCTGTGCAGCACGCGCAGTCGCGGGTCGTTGTGGAGCCGCTGGTCCATCTCGGCGTACTTTTGCAGCGCGGTCTCCTCGTGGCCCGCGAGCCGCTGCTCGAGGATCTGGATGCGGAACATGGTCTCGCTGCAGAAGCGCTCGAACTCCTCGTCCGTGCCCTGGTCGTGCTCGCGCTGGCTGCNNNCCCCGGGTCGAGCCGCGCCTGGATGATGTTGGCGCGCTCGAGCAGCCGCTCCTTGAGGCTGCGCAGGCACATCTCGCGCACGGCCTGCGCGTCGTCCTTGCCGAGGTCGCCGCCGCTCGCGTGGACGACGCTCCGGAGGAACGGCGTGAGGTAGTCGGTCTCCTGCTTCGCCTGTTGGGCACCGCACACCGACACAGAGGCGCATCAGTCCTACCAAGAGACAGAGAGAGAGACACACAAGCCACTATCCATGGGCCCGCGGCCGCACCTCTTTGCCGTGGTCCTTGGCGTCGTCCTTGGCGCCGGCCGTGGCGTCCTCCTCGCCCGCGTCGAAGAAGCTCGTCTCGAGCACGATCGCCATCTCCTCGCGCTTGCGCAGCTTGAGGATGTCCTGCGTCTCGATCTCCGCGTGGCGCACCGCGGTGTAGCAGTCCTTCTCGGCCTGGAGCGCCGCGCGCAGCTCGTCGTCGAGCACCGAGCGCTTGGGCCGGGCGGCGCTCGGGTCGGCCGTCGCGACCTCCACGGGCGCGCCGGGCGTCTTGGAGTACACGCGCGAGCCCGCGGTGATCTTGCCCGTCGCGTAGTGGAAGTGCACGCGCACCGTGCCCTCCTGCACGTCGTACGTCTTCTTGCGCGCGTCCGCGTCGGCCGCGACCGCCGCGTTGCGCGCGAACTTCTCCTTCATCTTCTTGATCGCGAGCTCGCCCGTGGGGCCGCCGGGCAGCACGTACGGGTTCTTCGCGTCCACCTCGTCCTTCTCGCTCGTGAGCGTGACGGCGCGGAAGACGAGGAAGTCGTCGCGGTGCTCAAAGTGCTCCAGCACGCGCTTCTGGATGAACTCCTCGCGCGTCCGGAGCCCGTCCAGGCGCGCGCTCGTGTAGAAGTGGAGCTCGCGGCGGTAGCCGACCCACTCGAGGCGCGCCCGGAGCGCCTCGGGGACCCGCCCCGGCCCAAAGTGCTCCTCGAACCTGCTCTCGAGCGGGAACCGCGCGCGGGACTCGAGCTTGTCCTTGCGGTTCTTGAACGTCTCGCGGATCTCGACCGGCAGCGTACATGCGGCGTCGCGGTACCGCGTCACGCGCGCCACGAGTCCCTGGTCGTGCGAGTTCTCGGCGAACTCCTCGACCTTTGCGCGCCGGTAGAGCGTCACGCGCTGCGCGTCCGTCACGAACTTCTTCCGGTACGTCGCGCGGTCGACGCTCAGCTTGGCGACCCAGGATGGCGGCACGTCGAGAACGAGCGCGTCGTCGTCGTCGTCGTCGTCGTCGTCGTCGCCGTGCTGGTTGTCGCCGTTCAGACCGCCGCCACCGCCGGACACGGAGCCGGCCGAGTGCAGGGACTTGATGTCGTCGCCGAGCTCCAGGCCGCCGCCGCCGCCCTTCACGTCGTCGATGCCGTCGCCCTTGGCGTTCCTGCGCTCCGCGGCCGAGAGGAAGACGTACTCCCAGTCGGTCGGGTTTGCGAGGTCGAACAGCGTCGTGTACACGGGCTGCTGTTGCATGTTGACCCAGTAGTTCTCGTGGCTCCACACGGCTTCGAGGCGCAGGTACGGCGCCTCCCGCAGCGAGTACACCCGCCCGGTGCTCGGTTCGATGAAGAAGTGGTCCGTGATGCCGCGCTTCCCGGCGCGCACGAGCACCCACGCGTGCACGCGCTTGCCGTCGAGCGGGTCATCTTCGTCGTCTTCGTCGTCGTAGAGCACTTCGAGCTGGTTCCCGCACTGTCGCTGCCGCGCGCTCTCCTCTGCTTGCTGCTGCGCCTTCTGCATCTCGGCGTACTTGCTCACGAACGTGGAGCGGCTCGCGAGCTTGGCGTCGGGCGGCGCGCTGCTGGCGAGGGCGTCGGCACTAGGCTGTGCGGATTCGCGAGCTGCAGCGATCATCGCTGGCGACTTCTTTGTCGCCCCAGTGTCCACCGACAGTGTCGGGAGCGGCGTCTTGCTCTGGTCCAGCAAGCAGATCCAGCGGGGAGCGGTGCCATACGCGACGTACGCATCGTACCCGGCGCCGACGAGGAACGACGCGAGTAGCACAGCGAAGTCGAAGCTGTCGCCCGCGCGCCAGCGCAGCGTGAAGGTCGGCGAGGGCAGACAGCGCGGCGGTGCGCACGGGTCTGCGAGCGGCTCGTACTCGATGACGCCCGCGAGGAAGCGCGCGAGCGACTCGTGGTCATATAGGTCGCGGAACGGCAGAAGCGTCGGGCGGATTGTCGTGCACACGAACTTCGGCGTGCCCTTCTCGTTCGGCGGGAAGAGGAAGAGCGGGCGCCGCGCTGCGCCGAACATATGCTCGAACTGCCTCTGGAAGCTCGCGACGTACTCGAGGCACAGCAGCTCTTTCGCGCAGTTGCTCGAGTACGACGGCAGCGGCGCCGACTGCACGGAGTCGTCCTCGAGCCGCCGCGCCTTGGTGCTCACGACGCCTGCGACGGTGAACTGGCGCGCCGCGAGCGCGATCTCCTCGTCCGAGCGCACGAGCACCTCGCGGCGCTCGTCGAACGCTTGGCTGTCGCTGCCGACGTCGTCGTCTTTGGGCTCTGCGCGCATCGAGTCGTGCTGTGTCATGTCTGCGGGAGCGTGTGAAGCTGGAGGTGATGATCGGTGCGGCGATCGAAGCGACGGCTTTGAAACGGCGCCTTGTGTCACTTGATATTGACGCTCTATGGTGAGCTTGAGAACGATGCTTTGGGTGCATGTTTGTGCAAGGGAAACCATGCGTGTACGCGCACACATGCGCTGGAAGCACGAGCATGAGCGCTTGTCCAAAGGCGTAGGGACGCCCACCATGAAGTCAATGCTGGAGTGTAGCCATGTCGAGAGAGCTCGCATCAGTCACTTTTGCGAGGAATTCACATACATTTGCCGCAGCAAACGATCGCAGCGTCACTGAAGCGAGATGGATACACTCGGTCCTCGAAACGACGCGCACAAGTCGTCTTCTCCACTGTCCCCAACCCACTGCCACTTGTTGCCGCGTTCAATCACTCAGTCGCCATGAAGGACAGCAGGGGTGGTGCCTCTCGCTCGCCCAAGAAGAGCCCCGTGCGCATCGCGCGGCTGAAGATGCTCCAGTCCGCTATCAACACGCGCAACTGCGACGTGAGCGAGTGGGCGTCCAGTGGCGACAGCTCTGCAGTCTCCACCACGCCGCGGCCGGCGCAGGCGGCCAACGAGTTCCTGCTTGACACGCACACCGCAATGGTTGACGTGATGGGACCATTCGGCGGGCTTACGGGATCACGACAGCTCGGCGAGCCCCCAATGAAGCAACAGCGGCTCCATAGAGGTGCGTCGGGTGTCGCTGGCGAGCAGCTGCCCCTGACTCATTTGGTGGAGGACTGTGGCTACTACAAGCTGAGCGACCGCATCGGCGCACTGTACACGCCGACGGCGCGTGCGCTCTCACTCGAGGAGATCTCGAGCTTCACTCGGGGCACGATCCACGCGCCAGCGAACCTCGCGAGCTCACCGCTTCGCTCGCCGCCGAATGTCGCGGTGTGTCCTGCGCTGGAGCGTGCCGCAACTGGCGCTGCGCTGCTGCAGCCGGCGGTTCAGTCCGAAGGATCGTTGCAGTGGGAGAGCGCGGCGTCAAGCTCAGTGCAGAAGCAGCAGCAGCGCGAACTGAGCGTGTTCCTCGATGGCTCGAGGACGTTCGCTCGCCATGTTGAGAGCAGCCCCGATGTGTTCCGCGTGCCGTCGCCGACGAAGCCGCTCGCGAAGCAGAGGTCGCCGTCGTCAAG
Source organism: [Pythium] brassicae (nom. inval.) (assembly GCA_008271595.1). Lineage (NCBI taxonomy): Eukaryota > Oomycota > Peronosporomycetes > Pythiales > Pythiaceae > Globisporangium > [Pythium] brassicae (nom. inval.). The sequence continues at coordinate 52,024 of SMMQ01002742.1, read as the reverse complement.
AGCGAAAGGGCAGTTCAGCTTCGAACTAGAGCAGCGCTCGAACACCACCGGAGCGCCATCGATGGTACTCACGGCGACAGGTGCGGCGGCGCCACGAGCGGTCCCGCCGTCGCAGCTCGCGGTGCTGCTCAACCCATTGGAGGCGTCGCCGCGCACGTTCGAGCGCGAGAAGCGGCGGTACATCAGCGCTATGGAGGCGTACTGGAAGCAAGTGGATAGCTACGTGTCGACGGCGCGCGGGCTGCCGATGGCGTCCGAGCGGCCGCACCGCATCCTCGGGCGGCTGCAGATCCCGCCGCCATTCGGACTCGACAAGGCCGGGATGCAGGCGTTCGACGACCGGTGCGAGACGCTGATCGCCGAGATCTTCCAGGAGGTCTACGCCGACTACTATGAGACCGTGGGGCGGTCCATGCTCGCGTACGACCTGCTGGACGAGCGCACGTGCCTGTGCATGAGCATCTACCCGCCGTTCCTGCGCGCCGAGCAGAAGTGGTGGGTCGACGAGCGCTACGCGTCGAGCGCCTGGCGCGTGCGGCGGCTCACGGGTGTCGACGCCGCGCGCGTGCGGCTCGCGCGGCAGCTCACAGAGCAGCGGCTGTTCGCGATCAACCCGGTGACGTTCGCACTCCAGGAGCAGTGGGTCATGGAGGCGCCGCCGGCCGAGTGGGACATTGCGCCGGGCGGGAACGACGGGCTCCACGTACCGTTCGCCAAGCTCCTGCTCGTCGACGTCGCGAGCCCGGGCTTCGTGGCCACGCTGCCGCGGACGGTCGGGCACTTTGTCGACGCTGTCGCCCGGCGCGCCGAGCTCGTCAAGGACTGTCTGAAGACGTGCTGGGTGGCGGCCGCCGCGAAGCGCGTGGACGAGTGCGCCGGGCACATCCCCACCGGCGCTGCTCATCTCGCTGCTGCGACGCCGCAGAGCTCGCCCAGCAAGCCCAGCACCTCGAAGCCCACACTGCCGAAGAAGCTCGCGTCTGGCGCCAGTAAACTCCTGCAAGGCAGACTCGAGTTTGAGGGGCTCGGCGCCGCCCAGCAGCATCAGCAGGTCTCAGGGCTGAGCCTGCAGGCGTCCTCGACCAACCTGAGTGTGTTCGCGGACGAGCTCGAGCTCAGCAAGTACCACGGTTTCGTGGGCGTCCTGAACGCGGCGTCGGTGCTCATGGCGCGCAACCTGCGCGAGACGGTCGAGACGTCCATCGGCGAGTTCGTGCGCTTCTTCGAGCGCTACTCAAGCGCGGACTTCCACGGCGAAGCAGCGCTGCTCCTGTCGGTCGACTGCGCGCTCCTGAGCGACGCCAGCAGCGGAGCAGGCGTTGGTGCCCCACCGTCGCGCCACGAGCCTCGCGTCGACCAGGACGCGTTCTTCATCGACCCGCCTCCGAGCGCGCTGCGCGAGAAGATCACGGGCTGCTTGAACGGCCTCGTCGAAGCCTCGCACAACTTTCCCCGCATCGACGCGCAGACCAAGCTCCCGGCCAAGCTCCGCAGCGCGGCGCCGCTCGGGCCGAGCACCATGACGCTCGACGACAGCTTCGTCAAGGACGCAAAGCGCTCGCTCGCAGCCGTGCTGGCCGAGCACATGCAGGAGCCGACGCAGATCCTCGAGCTCTTCCAGCCGTTCGTGTACCTGATCAACGGCGAGTACGACGCGCGCGTGCGGTCGCTGCTGGACCCCGGCGGTGCGTCGGCGACTCTGACGTGCGCCGAGGTGCTCGCGACGCTCCAGTGCGAGCTGGACGAGCTCAAGGAGCTCGAGGTGCGCGTGGCGACGCGACTCCAGGACAAGTACACGTTCCGGCTCTTTGCGGTCTCGTGCGCCGAGGTGAAGGCCAGGCTGAGCGCGCGCATCAAAGCGCTCGCGACAACGCTGCTCGCCAAGGTGTCGGCCGACAACGCCCGGCAGATGGGCGCGATGCTCGCCGAGTACGAGAAGATCGTGGCGAAGCTGACCGCCGAGCCGCTCGACTCGTTCGAGCTCAAGGCGCTCGACGCGTTCTACCGCGCGAGCCTCCAGGCGATCGAGGCGCTCAACGCGCAGCTGTTTGGCGACGTCTGCCGCCGCGTGCAGTTCCTCCAAGCGCACGACTTTGCGATGGCGCGCGAGGACGTGCAGCTCTTCTTCAACACGTTCCGGTGGCCCGAGAGTGTCAAGGGCTTCCAGCGCAAGAGCATGGAGCTCCAGTCGAAGCGGCAGCACGAGCTCGAGCTGATCGTCGAGGGCCGGCAGGAGCAGCTCGCGGGCCAGTGCGCGTCGCTGCAGCGCCGGCTCGAGAAGCTGCGCGACTACGCGAATCTGGCGGACACGGGCAGCATCCTCAAGCGCCTCGAGGCCGCGCGCAAGAGCCTCGAGGACGCCGAGACCGAGGCCGAGGCGATCCGGGAGCAGGAGGCGACGCTCGGCATGGGGCTCACGGACAACCAAGCGATGCTGAGCGCGCTGTACGACATGCTTGGGCCCGTCGAGCGCCTCTGGACGACGATCGCGCAAGCGATGGAGAAAGTCACGCGCGCCCGCGAGGCGCCGCTCGCGACCGTGAGCGCGGAGGACACGGAGCGGGACTGCGACCAGTTCCGGCGCGCGATCGTCAAGGCGATCAAGGAGTTTGAGAAGAACATGGACGTGTACGCCGTGGCGATCACGATGGCGCAGGAGGTCAAGAAGACGCTCGACGAGATGCTCGAGAGCGTCGTGCCGCTCATGGCGCTGCTGTGCTCGCCCGGGATTCGCGCGCGCCACTGGGAGGAGATCGAGAAGATCTCGGGCGTCGATGTGCACGTGCACGAGGGCTCGAACATCACGCAGATGCTCGGGCTCGGGCTGCACCGGTTCACGGCCGCGCTCGAGGAGACATGCGTGAGCGCGTCGAAAGAGTACTCGCTCGAGAAGGCGCTCGACCGGATGGAGGCCGAGTGGCTCGGCGTGGCCTTCGGCACGAAGGAGTACCGCGCCACGGGCACGTCGATCCTGTGCGGCACGGACGAGGTCCAGACGATCCTCGACGACCAGATCGTCAAGACGCAGTCGATGCGGGGCAGCCGGTACAACAAGCCGTACTTTGAGCGCATCGCGGCGTGGGAGGCGATGCTCGCGGGCGTGCAGGACGTCATGGACAACTGGGTCAAGGTGCAGGCCACGTGGCTGTATCTCGAGCCGATCTTCAGCTCGGACGACATCATGCGGCAGATGCCGACCGAGGGCGCGCTCTTCCGCAAGGTCGACGCGACCTGGCGCCGCAACATGCAGGAGACCGTCGCGAACCCGGGCGTGCGCGCAGTCGCGGCGCGCGCGGACCTGCTGCCGAGCCTGCAGCAGTCGAACGCGGACCTCGAGACGATCCAGAAGGGCCTGAACGACTACCTTGAGACGAAGCGGCTGTACTTCCCGCGCTTCTTCTTCCTCTCGAACGACGAGCTGCTCGAGATCCTCGCCGAGACGAAGGACCCGCTGCGCGTGCAGCCGCACCTGAAGAAGGCGTTCGACGGCGTCGCGGAGCTCGAGTTCCAGGAGAACCTCGACATCACGGCGATGCGGAGCCCCGAGGGCGAGACCGTGCCGTTCCCGTATGCTGCGATCGAGCAGCGCGTGATCAACCCGGCGAGCTCGGGCGGGAATGTCGAGGTGTGGCTCGAGGAGGTCGAGACCGCGATGCGCAAGAGCGTGGCGCACCACCTCGACGCCTCGGTCGGGGACTACCCGACCAAGGACCGCCTCGCGTGGGTGCAGCAGTGGCCCGGCCAGGTTGTGCTGGCCGTGAACCAGACCATGTGGACGCAGCAGACCGAGCGCGCGCTCGGCGCAGCGAGCGGCCCGCGCGCGCTGAGCGACCACCTGCAGACGCTCCGGGCCGAGCTGCTGCGCACAGTCGAGCTCGTGCGCGGCGAGCTGCCCAAGCTTATCCGCATCACGCTTGGCGCGCTCGTGGTCATGGACGTGCACAACCGCGACACGATCGCCGAGCTCGTGGAGCTCAAGACAGCGGACACGGCGGACTTTGACTGGCTCGCGCAGCTGCGCTACTACTGGGTCCCCGGTGGCGTGTCGGCGACGACGGGCAAGCCGCACTCGCTCGAGTGCCGCATGATCAACACGCGCGCGCTGTACGCGTTCGAGTACCTCGGGAACAGCATGCGGCTCGTGATCACGCCGCTCACAGACCGGTGCTACCGCACGCTCATGGGCGCGATCCACCTGAACCTAGGCGGCGCCCCCGAGGGCCCCGCGGGCACGGGCAAGACCGAGACGACCAAGGACCTCGCCAAGGCGATCGCGATCCAGTGCGTCGTGACCAACTGCTCGGACGGGCTCGACTACCTCGCGATGGGCAAGTTCTTCAAGGGCCTCGCGAGCTCCGGCGCCTGGGCGTGCTTCGACGAGTTCAACCGCATCCAGCTCGAGGTGCTCTCGGTCATCGCGCAGCAGATCCTGTGCATCCAGCTCGCGAAGGCGCAGCAGCGCGCGAGCTTCGTGTTCGAGGGCACGGACCTGCGGCTCAACCCGACGTGCTGCCCATTCATCACGATGAACCCCGGGTACGCCGGGCGCGCCGAGCTCCCAGACAACCTCAAGGTGCTCTTCCGCACGGTCGCGATGATGGTGCCGGACTACGCCATGATCGCCGAGATCATGCTCTACTCGTACGGCTACATGGATGCGAGCGCTCTCTCGAAGAAGATCACGACCACGTACACGCTCTGCTCCGAGCAGCTCTCGTCCCAGTCGCACTACGACTACGGCATGCGCGCAGTCATGGCCGTGCTGCGCGCAGCCGGCAACCTCAAGCGCGCCGAGGGGCAGCTCCCCGAGGGCACGCTCGTGCTGCGCTCGATCATCGACGTGAACCTGCCCAAGTTCCTCTCGCCGGACGTCCCACTCTTCAACGGCATCGTCTCGGACCTCTTCCCGAGCGTCACGGTCGACCCGCCGGACCGCGCCGACATGCTCGCGTCCATCAGCGCGGTCTGCGCGCGCCGGAACCTGCAGCCCGTGCCGAACTTTGTCGAGAAGGTCATCCAGCTCTACGAGATGATGATCGTGCGCCACGGCTTCATGGTCGTCGGCATGCCGTTCTCCGGCAAGACGAGCTCCTGGCGCGTGCTCGCGGACGTGCTCGCGGACCTGCACGCACGGTTCCCGCACGACCCGCGGTACACGGACGTGCAGGTGGCCGTGATCAACCCCAAGTCGGTCACGATGGGCCAGCTCTACGGCCAGTTCGACGCTGTCTCGCACGAGTGGAACGACGGCGTGCTCGCGATCAACTACCGCGCGCTCGCGACGAACCCGTCGCCGGACCGCAAGTGGCTCCTGTTCGACGGGCCGGTCGACGCGGTCTGGATCGAGAACATGAACACTGTGCTGGACGACAACCGCAAGCTGTGCCTCATGAGCGGCGAGATCATCGCGATGAGTCCCGTCATGAGCATGATGTTCGAGCCCATGGATCTGCTCGTGGCCTCGCCCGCGACCGTCTCGCGCTGCGGCATGATCTACATGGAGCCGGAGCAGCTCGGCTGGCTCCCGGTGCTCGACTCGTGGCTCGACTCGGTCACGCTGGCCGACAGCGACGCCGGGGCGGCATCACCCGCACCACTCCCACCCCCTGGCCCGCTCGAGATCAACAGCGAGCAGCGCGCGCTCATCCTCTTCCTCTTTGCGTGGCTCGTCGAGCCCTGCATCGCGTTCGTGCGCAAGGAGCTCGTCGAGCTCTCGCCGACCGTCGACACAAACCTCGTCGTGAGCCTGCTGCACATCTTTGAGGCGCAGCTATGCAAGTTGCCGCGCGAGCCCGGCGCGAAGAAGAAGGCGGCGCTCGAGGCGTCGTTCCTCTTCGCGCTCACGTGGTCGGTCGGCGAGAGCGTGAACGCCGACGGCCGTACGCGGTTCTGCGAGTTCCTGCGCGCGGTTCTTGACAGCGTCGGCGTGCTCGAGACCAAGTACGCCGTCGTGGGCCGCGCACTGCAGGTGCGCAAGTGGGCCAAGCCCGCGTTCGAGGACGGCAAGAGCTCGTACGCACTCGCGCTGCCCGTGCCGGCGAAGGGGAACCTCCACGACTACGTGTTCCTCATCGAAGACGGCAAGTGGCAACGGTGGGAGGACCGGCTCGGCGAGTACGCCATCCCGCCCGGCACGCCGTTCAACCAGATCGTCGTGCCGACGATCTTCACGGCGCAGCTCGAGTACCTCGTGCAGCTGCTCGTCGCGCGCCGGCGCCGCGTGCTCGTGTGCGGCCCCACGGGCACGGGCAAGTCGTGCTACATGGCGTCGATCCTGCACGACGTGCTCCCACAGGAGCAGGTCGCGGTCATCATGCTCTCGTTCTCGGCCAAGACGTCGGCCAACATGACGCAGAGCATCATCGACGGCAAGCTCGACAAGCGGCGCAAGGGCGTGTTCGGGCCGCCCGTGGGCAAGCACGCGCTCGTGTTCGTCGACGACCTCAACATGCCGCTCGTCGAGACGTACGGCGCGCAGCCGCCGATCGAGCTCGTGCGGCAGCTGATCGACAGCGAAGGGTACTACGACCTGAAGGAGATGGCGTGGCGCCGCGTCGTCGACACGGTCGTGCTCGCGGCCATGGGCCCGCCGGGCGGCGGTCGCAACAGCGTCACACCGCGGCTGCTGCGCCACTTCAACCTGCTCTGCTTCTCCGAGTTCGACGACGCGACGCTCACGCGCATCTTCTCGTCGATCCTGGCGTGGTACTTTAACGCGCACGCGTTTGCGCCGGACGTCAAGCGTCTCGCGGACGCGGTCGTGTCCGCGACGCTCGAGCTGTACCAGCTTGCAGTGCAGGCGCTGCTGCCGACGCCCCGCAAGTCGCACTACACGTTCAACTTGCGGGACTTTGCGCGCATCGTGCAGGGCATCATGCTCGTCGTGCCGAGCGAGGCCTTTGGCGCGGGCTCGCTCGTCAAGCTCTGGGTCCACGAGTCGCTGCGCGTGATCGGCGACCGGCTCGTGGACGACGACGACCGCGAGTGGTTCAACGACACGCAGCGCAAGCTCACGATCACGCACTTCGCGGCCAACTTTGACAAGGTCTTCGCGACGCTCAAGCGCGGCCGCGACGGGCCCGTGACGGCCGCTGACATGCGCCACCTCTTCTTCGGTGACTACCTCGAGCCGGACACGAGCCCGCGGCTGTACAAGGAGGTCGACGTGCGCCGCGACGGCGAGGTCGACGGGCTCGCGCGGCTCGTGCAGTGCGCCGACGGGTACCTCGCCGAGTACAACGGCGTGAGTCGCAAGCCCATGAACCTCGTGATGTTCCTCTTCGCGCTCGAGCACTTGTCGCGCATCGTGCGCGTGCTCAACATGCCCGGCGGCAACGCGCTGCTCGTGGGCGTCGGCGGCTCGGGCCGGCAGAGCCTCACGCGACTCGCGGCGTTCATCGCGGACTTTGAGCTCAAGCAGATCGAGATCTCCAAGACGTACTCGATGAGCGAGTGGCGCGAGGACATGAAGGACGTGCTGCGCCGCGCGGGCACGGGCGCGCGGCCGCTCGTGTTCCTCTTCAGCGACACGCAGATCAAGTACGACGGCTTCGTCGAGGACGTCAACAACATGCTCAACGCGGGCGAGATCCCGAACCTGTTCCCGCACGATGAGCGCGTCGGGCTCTGTGAGGCCGTGCGGCCGCACGCCAAGGAGAAGCTCGGCAAGGCCGCGGGCGACAACCTCGGCCCGGCGCAGCTCTACGCATTCTTCTTGCAGCGCGTGCGCAGCAACCTGCACGTCGTGCTCGCGTGCTCGCCGATCGGCGACGCGTTCCGCGACCGGCTGCGCAAGTTCCCGTCGCTCATCAACTGCTGCACGATCGATTGGTTCACGGCCTGGCCCGCGGACGCGCTCGTGGCCGTGGCCGAGCAGTTCCTCGCGGACGTCGAGATGGACAGCGCCGCGGTGCGCGAGGGCATCGTCGACACGTGCCAGTACTTTCACGTGAGCGTGCTCGCGCTCTCGGAGCGCTTCCTCAAGCGCCTGCGGCGGCACAACTACGTCACGCCGACGTCGTACTTGGAGCTCATCGTGGCGTTCAAGGGCTTCCTCGCGCGCCGCCGCGCGGCCGTGCAGAGCGCGCGCACGCGGTACGTCGTGGGGCTCGACAAGATCGACTTTGCCGAGAGCAACGTGTCTGTGATGCGCAAAGAGCTCGAAGACCTGCAGCCCGTGCTCGACCAGTCGACGAAGGACACGGACGTGCTCATGGCCGAGATCCAGGCCCAGCTCCCCGGCGTCGAGGCCAAGCGGGGCGAGGTGCAGGCGGACGTGGCCGTGGCCGACGCGTCGAAGGCCCAGTGCGAGCAGCAGAAAGCGAGCGTCGAGGCGGACCTGGCCGAGGCGATCCCGGCGCTCGAGGAGGCGCTCAAGGCGCTCGACACGATCAAGCCGTCCGAGATCAACGAGGTCAAGTCGATGGCGAACCCGCCCGCGGGCGTCAAGCTCGTGTGCGAGGGCGTGTGCCAGATGCTCGGGATCAAGCCCGCGCGAATCCCGGACCCGCAGGACCCGTCGAAGCGCGTGCTGGACTACTGGGGCCCGTCGCAGAAGATGCTGAGCGACCCGAGCTTCATCACGACGCTCAAGAAGTTTGACAAGGACAACCTGGACGCCAAGATCATGAAGGTCGTGGTCGCCAAGTACATCTCGGACGAAAACTTTAGCCCGGAGAAGGCTGAGAAGGCGTCCAAGGCCGCCGCGGGGCTCTGCAAGTGGGTCCACGCCATGGCGCTCTACGACAACGTGTCCAAGGTCGTCGCGCCGAAGCGCGAGGCGCTGCGCGAGGCCGAGGCGCTGCTCGAGGAGACGCTCACGCAGCTCAATGCGAAGCTCGGGCAGCTCAAGGAGGTCGAGGACGGGCTTGCAGACCTCCAGCGCCAGTTCGACGCGGCCACGACCCAGAAGCAGAACCTCGAGTTCCAGGTCGCGCTCACGGGCAAGAAGCTCGTGCGCGCGTCGACGCTCATCGAGAGCCTCGGCGGCGAGAAGACGCGCTGGACCGAGTTCGCCGAGGACCTCCGCGCGCAGTACAGCCGCCTCACGGGTGACGTGCTCGTGGCCGCGGGTGTCGTCGCGTACCTCGGGCCGTTCACGTCCGTGTACCGGCAGGAAGCCGTGGGCGACTGGGTGCGGCGCTGCAAGCAGCTCGGCATCCCGTGTAGCGACGCGCCATCGCTCAGCGGCTCGCTCGGCGACGCTGTGCTCGTGCGCCAGTGGAACATCGCCGGGCTCCCGACCGACGGCTTCTCGGTCGACAACGGCATCGTCGTGTTCAACTCGCGGCGGTGGCCGCTGCTGATCGACCCGCAGGGGCAAGCGAACAAGTGGGTGCGCACGATGGAGAAGGCTCGGCAGCTCGCGGTCATCAAGCTCACGGACAGCGACTACATGCGCACGCTCGAGAACGCGATCCAGTTCGGCACGCCCGTGCTGCTTGAGAACGTGGGCGAGGAGCTCGACCCGTCGCTCGAGCCGCTACTGCTCAAACAGACGTTCAAGCAGGGCGGCGTCACGTGCATCCGGCTCGGAGACGCCACGGTCGAGTACGCCGAGAGCTTCCGGTTCTACGTCACGACGAAGCTCCGGAACCCGCACTACCTCCCAGAGGTCTCGGTCAAAGTCACGCTGCTCAATTTCATGATCACGCCGCGCGGGCTCGAGGACCAGCTGCTCGGGCTCGTCGTGGCGCAGGAGCGGCCGGACCTCGAGGAGCAGAAGAACGCGCTAATCGTGCAGAGCGCGCGCAACAAGGGGCTGCTCAAAGACATCGAGGACCGAATCCTGCACATCCTGTCGTCCGCCGAGGGCAACATCCTCGAGGACGAGGACGCGATCACGACGATGGGCGAGAGCAAGCAGGTCGCGGACGCGATCAAGCAGGAGCAGGGCGTGGCCGAGGCCACGGAGCGCGCGATCGACGCCGTCCGCGAAGGGTACCAGCCCGTGGCGTACTCGAGCCAGGTGCTGTTCTTCTGCATCGACCAGCTCGCGAACATCGAGCCCGTGTACCAGTACTCGCTCGCGTGGTTCCTCCACCTCTTCGTCGCGAGCATCCAGCAGAGCGACAAGAGCCCAGATCTCGCGCGCCGGCTCGCGCACCTCGACGCGCACTTTACGTACGCGCTCTACCGCAACGTCTGCCGCTCGTTGCTCGAGAAGGACAAGCTCATGTTCGCGTTCCTGCTCTGCGTCTCGATCAAGCAGGGCCGGGGCGAGGTCGAGAGCGCCGAGTGGTACTTCCTGCTCACGGGCGGCGTCGCGCTCGCCGAGCCGCCGCCCAACCCGGCCAAGCTCTGGCTCAGTGACAAGCAGTGGGCCGAGTTCTCGCGCCTGAGCGCGCTGCCGACGTTCCATGCGATCATCCAGGAGTTCCTCGACGCGGAGGACCAGTGGAGGGCCGTGTACGACAGCCCCGTGGGCCACACGCTGCCATTCCCGGGGCTCCTCGGGACCGCGAGTCCGTTCCGGCGGCTGCTCGGGCTCCGCTGCATCCGCCCGGACCTGCTCGTCCCCGGCGTGCAGCGCTTCCTCGTTGAGGAGATGGGCGACAAGTTCGTCCAGCCGCCGCCGTTCGACCTCGCGCTCTCGTACGCCGATAGCAGCGTGTCGGCGCCGCTCGTGTTCATCCTCTCGCCGGGCTCGGACCCGATCAGCGCGGTGCTCAAGTTCGCCGACGCGCTCGGCCAGCGCGCCGAGACGATCTCGCTCGGCCAGGGCCAGGGCCCGATCGCCGAGCGCCTGATCGCGCGCGCGCGCGAGGCCGGGACGTGGGTTGTGCTGCAAAACTGCCACCTCGCGCCGAGCTGGATGCCGACGATGGAGAAGCTCGCCGAGGACCTCCGACCGGAGACCGCGCACGCGGACTTCCGCCTCTGGTGCACGACGTACCCGTCGAACGTGTTCCCGGCAGCGGTGCTCCAGAACGGCGTCAAGATGACGAACGAGCCGCCGCAGGGCCTGCGCGCGAACCTGCTCGGGTCGTACCTGGCGGATCCGATCGCCGAGCCGGGCTTCCTCGAGTCTGTGGGCGAGAAGGGCCCGGCGTTCCGCGTGCTGCTCTTCGCGCTCTGCTTCTTCCACGCGCTCGTGCGCGAGCGGCGGCAGTTCGGGCCGCTCGGGTGGAACATCCAGTACGAGTTCAACGAGTCGGACCTGAGCATCAGCATCCGGCAGCTCGCCATGTTTGTGGACGAGAACGCCGAGCTCCCGCTGCGCGCGCTGCAGTACTGCACGGGTGAGTGCAACTACGGCGGCCGCGTGACGGACGACAAGGACCGGCGCACGCTCATGTGCCTCCTCGCGCGCTTCTACTGCCTCGACGTGCTCGAAGTCGGCTACGCGTTCGACGAGCGCGGCGTGTACACGCTGCCGCCCGACGGCGCGTATGAGTCGTACCTGCGGTTCATCGAGGAGCTCCCGCTCGTGGCGCCGCCCGGCGTCTTTGGGCTGCACGAGAACGCCACGATCACGAAGGACCAAAACCAGACCGCAAAGCTCTGCGCCGACATCCTGCTCACGCAGTCGTCCGGCGGCGGCTCGGGCGACGCCGGCGGGCTCTCCCAGGAGGACATGGTCGAGGCCGTCGCGAACGACATCCTGCAGCGGCTGCCGGAGAACTTCGACATGGAGGTGGCGCAGCTCCGGTACCCCGTGCAGTGGGACGAGTCGATGAACACAGTGCTGTGCCAAGAACTCGTGCGCTTCAACACCCTCGCGTCGACGATCCGCGCGAGCCTCGTGAGCCTGCGGAAGGCGCTCAAGGGGCTCGTCGTCATGTCGGCCGAGCTCGAGAACGTGCTGCACTCGCTCTTCTACGGCAGGATCCCGGCGATGTGGGCGGCCCGGTCATACCCGTCGCTCAAGCCGCTCGGGAGCTACGTGAACGACCTGCTCGAGCGCATCGGCTTCTTCAGCAAGTGGCTGCTCGACAAGCCGCCGACCGTGTACTGGATCTCGGGCTTCTTCTTCACGCAGGCGTTCCTCACCGGCGCGAGCCAGAACTTTGCGCGGCGGTACACGATCCCGATCGACCAGCTCGGCTTTGATTACGAGCCCATGCCGCGCACCGAGTACTCGCAGAAGCCCAAGGTCGGTGTGAGTGTGTGGGGGAATTGCGCTTTACGATGCTGGGAGTCGAGCCTGAACGCTGCATTCGTACTGCGGATTGCGCTGCGCCGCGTGTAGGACGGCGTGTATGTGCGTGGGCTGTTCCTGGAAGGCGCCAAGTGGTGCAAGAGTGAGCATTCGCTTGCCGAGTCGGACCCGAAGGTGCTCTTCTCGCTCGCGCCGGTGATCCTCTTCCGGCCGGTCAAGAAGAGCGAGATGAGTGTGCAGCGAACCTACGCGTGCCCAGTGTACAAGACGAGGTGCGTTTCGGTTCTTGTGGAGGCGGATGGTGGTGGTTGAGGTCATCGTTGTTGATAAGAGTGAGAGCTGACGACGCCCCGTTCCGATCCGATCTCGCGGGGTTTGCGTTGCGCTGCGAGCAGCGAGCGGCGCGGGACGCTGTCGACCACAGGCCACTCGACGAACTTCATCTGCTACATTCGACTGCCGACGAACAAGTCCGACTCGCACTGGGTCTCGCGCGGCGTCGCGATGCTCTCGCAGCTGGACGACTGAGTGTACTAGTACTGCGGGGTGTGTGGGCAGTCGTGCATGCGAGCTAAGCGAGCGCAAGCCGTGATAAATGTCGGTGAAGATGGCGCTTTGACGAGAGAGTTACTATACTTGCACATAGACACAGACTGGTGGCCAGCATGCGGGCGAGAGAATGGAATGACGTGGCTCTGCTCGAGGGTGGCGGGGTGTTGATACGCGAATAGAAGCGGCGGCGTGAGCGAGATTTCGTCGAGTTCGAGTGTCGATCGAGACGGCTTCTGTGTTCGGCGGCGGCGCCGCAAGCAACAGCGCTCGTTAACATCGAGCTCGCACTCGAGCCCATGCGTGCGAACAGCTCTCGTCCACCACAGTCACGAATGACCGCCATCGATCCAAAAGTGAGTGAGACCGCGCTTCGTCCATGTCTTCATTCACTTGGTTGGAGGTTCTTCCCGAACGGCCTCGCTCCCTTTTCAGCCAGCCACCCGGATTCAAGTGCTGTCGATTGTGAGCGCACGTAGCACGGGTGGAAGCTCACACACTCACACAGTTCAAACACACGTGTACTAGCTGCCATGGGGAGAAGACAGGTGAGAGATTACCTTTGCCATGCGATGCACGCATGCATCTGTCTTCTCAAGACCCACTCGCGTGTCAGTCAAACCGACACCTGCGTGCCGAGCAACGCAAGCGAGACTCTCTGAACCTCGAATACAAATATCAAGTGCTCGGCAGTTGATGATTTACCTCATTTACATCACTACTTCGAAATTGGCGCGCGATTTGCGCGCGCTTGAGCCCCGAGACTCACTCTGTCTCCGCCCGCCCGCCGCGCATTGCCCCACTCTCACCGCCCTCGCTGCCACCCGACGCGCGCACGATGGACTGGATCGCCACGAGCCTCGACTGCGAAGAGAGCTTCGACGAGAGCTTCGACGACGTCATGGGCGAGGTCTCGGTCGAGGAGGAGGCGGTGCGTGCTTACGGCGCTCGTGCGCGGCGCACACGTGTGAGCGGGGCACAGGGCCTGACGAGACCGCGGTAATTTATGGTTGTATTCGATCGCAGCGCCTCGCGCTCGAGGACATGGACATCGACATGGTGTACCGCGCGATGCTGCGCCAGGAGCTCGCGCGCCCAGACTTCGCGCGCAAGTACGAGTACCTCAAGTACCGGCGCATCCTCGTCGACTGGATGTGCGAGGTGGGCGAGGAGATGCAGGTGCGCAAGGAGACCGTGCACACGGCGATCGCGTACCTCGAGCGCGTCCTCACGGTGCGTTGGCTGGGCTGTCGCGACGATCGAGCGTGTGTGTGACGTGTGACGTGTGTATGCGGTGGAGAGAGAAAGAGAGGGGGAGGGGGGGGGGGCTGACTTGGCCACGCGACTGACACGCGCGCGCATTCGTCCGCAGATGGGCAAGCTGCCAGCGAAGGACCGGTTCCAGCTGCTCGCGCTGAGCTGCATCCTGATCGCGTCCAAGTACCTCGGACCAGAGGAGGAGGTGCCGCCGATCTCCGAGTTCTGGGAGTTTGGCAACCGCTGCTACAGCTACGAGGAGATCCACGAGATGGAGCTGCTCACGCTCGCCAAGTACGTGGGCTTCTGACTGGCTGACTGACAAGCGGACTGGAGGATCGCGGATCTGTCCGAGAATAGCGAGTGTACACACGCGCACTCACACACACACACACGCACTCCCATGACTGTGTCCACAGGCTCCAGTGGTCGCTCACGGCGCTCACGCCGATCCACTTTACGCGCTACTACCTGTCGCAGTCGGTGCTCTTCTGCGACGACGAGATTCAGGGCGCGAGCATGGTCGAGGAGGCGCTCGAGTACTACCACAAGTACAACGAGTTCTTCGTCGACCTCTGCCTCCAGGGTGCGTGTGGGGCTGCTGCCGACCGACCGACTGGTTTGCATCTCCCGCTTATGTACGAATGACAGGGGGTGCTCACACGACTGTGCGTGGCTGCCTCGTGCGACGCAGAGTACCAGTTCCAGGCGTACCGGCCGTCGCTCGTGGCCGCCGCGATCCTCGCGGTGTCGCGGAAAGCGCTCGGCATGGCGCCGCTCTGGCGCGAAGAGCTCACGGTGCTCACGGGCTACGGCGAGGAGCAAGTGGAGCCGTGCTTCTGCGCGCTCTGGGCGCACTACGTGGCCTCGTTCGGCGACAAGCACGCGTCCGGGATGGAGAGCTCGCCGACGGGCGTCGCCGACTTCTAGCGCCCGTCGCCGTCCATCCGTCAGTATAGGCAGGTAGGAGTGTAGTCAATAGCCCCCCATATTTATTCATGGCCGCAAGGGGATGGATATGCATGCCCAGGGTCGGTACCTTCAGCCCGCCGACCTCAGGCGCGTGTGTGCACCCAGCGAGCGAGCCTCTTTAAGCGTTGACAACCGAGAGAGCAAGAGAGCAAGAGAGTGGAAGGCGACTGTGGTGTGTGCGTGTGGGGGAAGGGGGGCGGTGTCTGTACAAGTGTAAGTGTGTATTGAGTGGGTCGCAGTTCGGTCTCCAGTGTCGTCACGGCTGTCGTCACGGCTGTCGTCGTCACGGCCACGGCAGCGAGCGGTCCGAGTCGCCGATCTCGCCGCCGCGCACGTGGCTCGACGGCGGCTTCACGTCGTAGTAGCCCACGCCCGGGCTCTCGGTCTTGGGCAGGAACGAGTCGCGCGTGGCCTTGGCGCGCGACATGACCGCGCCCCGCGACGACAGCGACGTCGGCGCCGACAGCTCCGACACAGAGGCCGCGTACCGCTGCGGCACGTAGCTGTAGCGGTTCGAGAGGTTTTTGACGTACTGCGCGCGCGGCGACCGCGGCGCGGTGCTGCTGCTGTTGCGCCGCTCCGAGCCCTGCGACGTCACCGACGCGTCTGAGCGCATGGGGTCCTGGTGGCCCCGACGCGCCACCGACGACAGACGCGCGCTGCGCGGCGCCGCGTTCGAGCGGTTCGAGTAGCTCGAGTACCCGGAGACCGACGACACGTTCGACGACTGGTAGTACGACGCGCTCTTGGGCGGCACGCCTGCCTTCGAGTCCATGGCTTCGAGCACCTCGGGCGTCAGTCGCAGCTTCAGTGACGCCGCTGTTGTCGCGGCGGTGGTCGACACGGGCGCCGAGTGTGGCGGCGCCGGGATGGCGTCGTGCGAACTGTGGTCGCGGCTGCCTTTGCTCTTGGCGGAGCGGCCGCGCACGGCGGCGAGCTTCTCGTGGAAGAGCTCGAGCTGCCGCGCGAGCTGCTTGGCCTCTTCGTGCTTCTTGAGCAGCGCGACCTGCAGCGTCTTGATCTGGGCCATGAGCAGCGCCTCGGCTTCATCTTCGTTCTGGTTCGAGTCGCGGTCGCCAGCGCGCACGTCCGTTGGGGCATCGTCGGCAGCGACGGCGACGGCGACGACGGCTTCCGCTGAAGGAGGCAGTGGCTGGCGCTGGCCGGTGGCCGGAGACCCCCCGTGGTTGTTGCTCTGGTTGTCGGACGCCTCGGGCCCGCCGTCCCTGCTCTCCTGCGAGTTGCGACGGCCGCGTCCCGAGCGCTTGCCGGTGCTGGCCGGGCCCTTCCGCCCGCCGCCGCCCGGTCCAGACACCAGCAGCTCCACGGTGCGCGACGCAGAGCCCGAGCTCGTGGCGCGCGACCGCGAGCGCTCGCGGGTCCCTGGCGACAGGGACGGGCTCTCGCTGTCGTCCTCGGGCGTGGGGGACGCCTGCGCCGGCGATGCCGCCGGGTTCGCGGCCGCCAGGAGCAGCGTGGACCGCAGCGACGGCGCGCGGAAGCCGCGGAAGTGGATCTCGAGCGGGATCGCGGCGTTCTTGATGAGGTCGTGCACGTGGCGCAGCCCGAGGCCCTCGAGCGGCGTGTCGGCGATCTTGACGACGCGCACGCCCGTCTCGAGGCGCTCGTAGTGCGTCGCGGTCGAGTGCGGGTAGAGGTTCGCGACGACAATGTGCTCGTTGCTCTGCTTGAGCGTGAAGCCGAGCGGCAGGCGGTGGAACATGATCAAAAAGTCGAACAGCTCGCGCCCGTCCGACGACTCGCTGCCGACCTCGCTCTTCGCAGGCGCGGCGCCTGCGGCTGCTGGCTTCTCCGTGATCCCGAGCTCGAGCTCGTCGCCGTCCGCGCAGCAGCTGCCGATCGCCTCGACCGCCTTGAGGAACTCCTTGCGCGCGGCGTGGTACATCGTGTTGAAGTCTGGGATCTCGCACGCCGGGTACGCGAGGTGGTACTCCGCGACCGCGGTCGCGATCAGCGCCTCGCACGGCCACGCGCTCTGTACGCGGCACTTGAACTTGAGGCCGAGCACGCTGACGACGACGATCAGCGCCGAGTCGTCAGCATTCCGCTGCTGTTGTGGCTGCGCAGGTGCTGCTACTACAGTGCGCCGATTCGCTGGGTCTCGCTGCTGCTGTGGCTTGGTGCGCGGCTTGGGCTGCTGCATCTGCGACGCCCCTGCGGGCGCTGTCCTCGGTTGGGACCGCGGAGCGCCTTTCACAGTCGGCGGAGAGCCAGCGCGCGCCCGGCGCTCCGCCTCGGCAGTGGCCATCGCGGTGGCGTGCGCCATGGCGGTCGCTCGTCCGCTCGTCAAGGTACCGGAAGTCGGGGCGGGCGGCGGCGCCGCGGCAGAGAGCCGGCGCACGCGCTCAGAGCTGCGT
>SMMQ01002742.1:0-16308 GCA_008271595.1 [Pythium] brassicae (nom. inval.) | reverse complement strand
GGGTAAGCCCCCCCCCCCCCACACACACTTCTCTCCTTTACCCACACACACAGCTATGCGCCACGATGGCGTACTCCTTGAGCTGCTTCAAGTCCGCTTTGCGCCGCAGTACGCGCTTGATCCCCTCGAGCGCAGCCGTGTGGTCCGGCAGCTCGCGCAGCTTCGCGTCGTGCGCGTCCTGCAGCGCCGCCACTTGCTGCTGGAGTGCGAGGCTCACGAGCTCCAGCTGGCCGCGGTGCTCGTCCGCTGCCTTTGCGGCCTCGCGCTTGGTCGTGGCGATCGCCTCTCCCGCAAGCACGAGCTGCTCTGCGAACGACGTGTGCACGACCTCAACCTCCTTCGCGAGCTGCCGGAGCTTGTCGAGCACCGGCGCCGAGCCGCCGGCGAGCCGCTTGTCAAGCGCCTGCAGCCCCGCATTGATGTCGTACACTTGTCGGCGGAGCGCGTCGCCCGTCGCGCCGTCGACTTTGGTCTTCAGGTCGGCGCTGAGCTGCTTGATCGATGCGAAGACCTCCTGCTCGAAGGGTATGGTACACGCACACACATACAAACATACACGTACACACAAGTGTGTGAGGTCGTATCACCTACGTGACAGGGTGCAGATCGCCTCTCGGTTGCTCCGCCGGCACGCGCCTTGGACTTGTCCTCCAGCAGCTCGATGCGCGCCGAGACCGTGAACACGTTCTTCTTGCGCTTGAGCAGGATGTTGGCGACGTCCTTCTTCTTCTTCTCCTTCACGTGCCCCTTGAGCTTGAACCACTTGTCCTGCGCGCGCTGCTTGAGTTCGTCCTCCTCCTCGGCGGTGAGCACGTGGGCTTTCTTGAGCTTCTTGAGCGCCGTGATCGTGCGCGTCATCGATGACGCATTCGGGCCGCTCCTCCGAGAGGGGTCCTTCAACGCGCCTGCTGCGTCGGCTCCGTCCTCGCTCGCGCTGTCGCTTCCAGAGTCTGAGGCGGAGGATGACGACGACGATGATCGAGAGGAGGAAGAAGAGCCGCTGCCCGAGTCCTCCGAGCCGTGTGTAGCGCCAGCGTTGCTGGTGCTCGGCTCTGGCTCGGTTCTCGACATCTCCTCCTGCGCTGGCGCCGCCGCGCTCTCGCCTGTAGCCTTCCCCGATTTCTCTGTGGTCAGCTGCGACTGCTTCCGTGATGACGACTTCTGTCGTAGCTCACGCTCGGCCTTTCGAGAGCTCTTCTTCTTGAGCAGTGAAGCAAGTGTGGTGGCTTCCTTGTCAACAGCAGACGACACGGTACTTTGCTTTGGAGGCGACGCGCTCTCTGATGGTGGCTCAACAACATGTTGCGCCTCCGATGCTGAAGCCTCCGAGGCTCGAGCCACATCGGCCTTCCCTGGGATCAGGAGCTTCACAGAGATGTCGACTGAACTTTCAGGCAGGAGCGGGAGGTACCCACTGGACGCCGGGGCTCTCTCAGGAGACGCTGGATTCTGCACATGCGACTGCTGTCGGTTTTGCTCGTCGCTCGAGGTTGGCTGAGCAGGTGTAGAGGAACGCTCTGACTCGCTTGTCTGATTGGCATTGGCTGCTGTTGTAGCTTGTGCCTCCAGTGGGGTGGCTGCGTGTTGAGTGTCGCTCTCTTGGCCCAATCCCCCTTCTTGCCTCGGAGATCGCATAGTGCTGCTATCGCGAACGTCTTGCTCCGCTGGTACGAGCGCGATGTGATCAACTGGTGCCTGTGTCAGGGTTGGAGCTGGGCTTTTGGAAGATTGCAGCGACACAGAAGCTGTATGTTCCTCCGCCTCGGATGTCTTCGAGCCACGTCTGTTTGCCTCCCCTGCTCCATCATCAGCTGACAGAGACGCCATCGTCACACCAGACGCGTCGCTCCGATGAGTGGAGGCACCGCTGGTTTCGGTGAAAGACCGACTCGAGTCGCCAACGCCACCGCCCTCAGAAGCAAACGCTTCAGCTCCTTCCCGCCCCGGCAGCAGAGGAACAAGCCCAGCTTCTCGTAGCTCTTCGCTGTGCTCGTCTTCCACGGTCGCAAGCTCCTGCCTCTCGCTGTTCACGACCACATCAGTCTCCGAAGCGACTTGCGCGGCGCGCACGCTGTCGTCTGCGACCACCGGCCTGCCAGCACTGCCGTCCGGTGTCTTCGTGTCGTCCTCACCCTGGCTCTGGCTGTGGTGGTGCCCCGCTTTCTTCTTGTGCACTTTCTTCGCCGCCACTGCCGCGATCAAGCTCTTCTTCTTGCCGACGCGCTCGCGCTCCTCGACTGGCGCTCCAAGCGTGTCGATGATCGACGCGACCATGCCGGTCATCTTGACCGTCGTCCTGTTCGGCCCGAGCTTCTTCTTGACTGTCGCCGCGACACGCGACGTCTTGCTGTCCGGCTCGGGCGGCACCACCCAGCGGTGCACGTTCGCCGCCTCGTCGTCCACGTTCGCGGACGTGCCCTCGATGTTGTGCGCGATGTTGCGCAGCTTAAGGTCGAGCTCGGTCATGCCGAACGACATCTCGGTCATCCAGCCCTCCATCGAGTCCACTTTGCCGCACACGCAGCGCAGGATCGCCTCCATGGCCATCGCCTGCCTGCCGAGGTCCTGGAAGAGTCCCTGGAACACCTCGCGCGAGGCCTCCGCCGTTGCTGCAGACGAGCGCAGCAGGGTGTCAGTATTGTCGGAGCGTGCAGCTCCCCCGCTACCACCTCGGCTGCTGCGGCCGCTGTCGTCACCATTGCTGCCGACAGAAGCGGCGGCAGCGGCGTTTACTGCGATCTCGTGCTTCGTAGCGGACTTGCCCATCGTCCTGGTGCCAGTCACTTGATCTCAAAGTCTCAAGCGTCGTGCAGCAAGTCGCAACCGCTCTGTTCTCAGACGCCGCGTTGTTTGTGCCAAGACGACGACCCACGCGATGGCCGCACGCCTGCTCCGCGAGCTCGGCGCTGCGCTTCTCCTGCTCGCTGTCATCGCCGAGCACGCGGCCGCAGTGGCAAATGGACGCTTCCAGTTCACGCAGGCGGTGTACACGACCACAGAGGACTTTGGCGTCGCCTACGTCACAGGTGCGCGCTACTTCGACCCGCGACCGCGTCGGCGCCTCACGCTCACTTGAGCGAGTGGCTCGTGCTCTTCTGATGCGGAGACTGCAGTCCAGCGGAGCCTCGGGGCCGACGGACGCGCCGCTGTCTACGTCTCGACGCTGCTCAGCAGCGGAGGCAACGCTGTGCCCGGCCGAGACTTCAAGCCCGTGTTCAACCGCAGCCTCGTGTGGCAAGACGGCGACGATCTCGAGAAGGAGCTGTACGTCAAAGTCCTCAACGACGGCGCGCCGCAGGAACAGCCCAAGCGCTTCACGCTCTACCTCCACGACGCGAACGGCGCGCAGATCAACCCGGAACGCAACATCACGCAAGTTGTCCTTGCACCGCCAGCTAACCGTACGTCGCTGGTGTCTCAAGGGACATGATACTGCAAGTCCTAGCGTCTGAATCGTCGGCCCTCTCTCTCGCTCGCAGTCTACCCTGGCAGCTTCCGGTTCCTGACCGCAACGGTTGACGCCAACGAAGTTGCTGTCGATGTGGACGCGCCGGCAGCGTCGGGGTTCGCGATCCCAGTGCTCTGGGAGAACGGCACGACGTCCACGGCGCAGGTCAAGTTCTCGGTCGTGTGCGGCAGCGCGTGCTCGCCCGGCGACTTCACGGTCCTCAGCCCGCCGAACGCGCTGCTCCAGTGGACGCGCGGCGGGCCAACAGTTCAAAGCATCGTGCTCGCAATCCCCGGCGACGACGTCTACGAGCAGATAGAGAACTTCCGCGTGCGCCTCGAGCTCGTCGAGGTCGTCGAAGGGGACGGGAACGCGCCGCTCGGCGGGGTCGGCGTCATTGGAGCGATCGGCGAGGTGCTTGTGCACATCACTGGTCCAAATGACGGTGCGTGCGTCCTTTGACGTCGACGGTGCGTGTGGGAGTCATGGCTTTCAAAGCCATCGGTGCTGACCTCCGACGGTGTTGTGCGTGTTCGCGGCGGGGGATGGCGTGCCTCCCCTGCAGTCCACTCGGGCTCGATCCAGTTCGACACCGAGTGCTTCCCGGACTGTGCGGCCAAGACCTACCGCGTTCAGGACGGCGGCGCGGCGCTGGTAGTTCTGCAGCGACGCAACGGCAGCGATGGCGCCGCGTCCGTCACGCTCCGCACAATCGACGGCACAGCACGCGCCGCCGTCGACTATAAGCCGCTCCTGAAACGAGTGCAGTGGGCGGAGGGGGACGCGCAAGACAAGAGCGTCGTCGTCGAGGCGCTCGCGGGAGTCACGCGGCTCGGCAACAAACGTTTCTCGCTCGAACTCAGCGACGTGCGTGGCGCCGTGCTCTCTGGGCGTCACGCCAGCACCAGTTTCGTGGACGTGCTGGGGCCGAGCAACATCAGGCTGGGCGAAGTGAACTTTGTCCAGTCCGAGCCGCTCGAAGCCGTGCTGCGCTACCCGGACGAGAGCTTCCTCGCACTGGCCACTCGGCTCAACTCAAGACTCGGCAAGTGTCCGCGCATCACGGTGTCGCGGCCGGGAGCGTTGGAGCTCCTGCTACGACGCGACTTCGCGAACGTTGCGGGGCCAGCGAGCGTGACGCTGCGCACAATCGACGCCACTGCGACGGCTGGTGTGGACTTCGCGCCGCTCGCGCCCGCGCCAGCAACAGAGCTCGTCGTGGCGTGGAAGAGCGGCGAGAGTGCCGACAAGCGCGTGACGCTCACGATCTTCGACCCGAAGCAGTTCGACCCGAACACGCGCTACTTCGGCGTCGAGATCGCGTCGGTCGAGAACGTGCGGCTGGGCAACTGCCACCGGCTCCAAGTGGCGCTGTCGTCCGTAAGCGATGCACCGCGCGTCACGGCGTTCGACCTCGACATGAACTCGAACAAGCTCGTGCTCACGCTGAGCCGCCCCGTGTTCGCAGCGACGGTGGATGCGTCCAAGCTCCGGCTCCAGTCGACGAAATCGGCTGTGCCGGCGACAACGCAGACACTGCAGCTCTCGCGCCTGACGACAACTGCGAGCAGCGACGGAGCTCGCGTCGTCCTGGATCTCAGTGAAAGCGACATGAACGCGCTCAAGATGGTGTCGGGCCTCGCGAAGAGCGCCGCGAGTGTGTTCCTCGCTGTGTCACCGGGGCTGTTCCAGTACGTGCTCGACGGTTGCGTCAGTCCCGGCTCAAGCGAGTGCGCGCCGCGACCGCTCGCTGGTACTCCACCTTCCGATGCGCTTTCAGTTACCGTGTTCGCTCGCGACTTGGTTGCTCCGGTGCTGCTCAGCTACAGCGTGGACCTCACACAACAGCTACTCAAGCTGCGCTTCTCCGAGCCTGTCGACAGAACCAAAGTGCGCGTCGACGCTCTCACGTTCGCCGACACTGCGGCTGCCACAAACGTGTATTCGCTGTCGCCCACCGGTGGGACCCGCGTGTTCAGCCCGACGCCAGATCCGCTGCGTGGTGCAACGCTGCAGGACGGGACCAAGCTGCCAGCGGACGGCACGTACGTCGTGCTGCAGCTGGGCAAACCGGACATCGATGCGCTCCGGGCACTCGGCAATGGACAGGTCGGCGTGCAGCGCGCATCAACGTTTCTCTCGGTCTCGAGTGCCTTCCTCTCGGACTTGGCCGCTCCACCGAACGCGCTGCGAGCGATCGAAACTCCGGGCTCCCCGCTGCTCCAAGCCACAGTGTTCGACTGCAGCGCGTGCCCGGACGGCACGTTCCTGTCGGCGTCCTGCTCCGACGCGAGGGACCGCGTGTGCTCGGCGTGCAGCGTGTGTCCAACGAACTCGTTCGCCGTCACCGCTTGCTCCGCGACGCAGGACACGGTCTGCTACCCGTGCACCGAGTGTCGCGGGAGCCAATTCGCGCCCGTGGCCTGCACGCCGACCACCGACCGCGTGTGCGCCACGTGCACCAAGTGCACGCGCAACGAGTACGAGGCGTCCCCGTGTATCAACGGTGTCGACCGCGTGTGCCACTCGTGCGACTCGTGCGCGCTCACGAAAGAGCAGCAGCGCACGTGCCAAGTGAGCGCCAAGTGGCGCCGCAAGACCATGAAAGCGCCGTACGCCTGTCCGCTCCAGGCACAGACGTACCAGACGCTCGAGGCGCGGCTGCAGCGCCTCAAGTCGAACCGCTGCGGCGCCGGCCGCTGCTCGTGCACCAACAGCGGCGTCGGCAACCTCAACCCGAACGCCGACAGCTTCCCCGACGACGACCGCTGCACCGAGCCAGCAGCGTACAACATCTACCTGTAGGCCAGGCGGGGCACGAGCGTCACGGTGCGGAGATGCGAGTGCAGATACGAACCGGAAGCGACCAGATGAACGCAGAGCGGCTCGCATACACACACTGTGGTTCTTTATTGCTCGCTCGCTCGCGTCTACTGTCGTTCGTGCTTCTATGTCTTGCGCTCTCTAGTCGCTAACTTGACGGCGACGCCAAACGGATCTCGTAGAACTCGTACGCGAGCTCCCGGGCGTCGGCTACAGTCTCGAGGAGCAGCTGCCCCTCCGACATGGCGAGCACCGGCGTGATCGCGTACGTAAGCTCGCCCGCGGACTCGGCGAGCAGCTGGTGGAGGTGCACGACGCCGAAGCGGCTGTGGCTGTCCGCGTTCATGAGGTACGCGACGCCCGAGCGCGCGAGGCGGTGGCGCACGACGCGCAGGAAGCCCTCGGCCGTGCTCGGCTCGCAGATGATGTCGCACGCGATGATCACGTCCACCTTTTGCTCCGCCTTGATCGTCTCCATGCGGTCCCAGTCGAGGTGCTCCACCTGCACGGGCGGCCGACCCGCGGCGCTGCTCGCCACGCCGTCGAACTCGTGGATGAAGCCCGCGTTGAGCTCCACGTTGTACGCGAGCGCGCGGCACGTGTCGTCCTGGTAGTCTGTGAGCACCGTGCGCTGCGCGTACCGCGCGGCGGTGATGCCTCCGAGCCCGAGACCGCTGCCAACCTCAAGCACGCTCTTGCCGTAGAACAGCTCGCGGTGTACGTGCACCCAGCGAGCGAGCACGAACGCGGCGCCCCAGAGCAGGTAGCCGGTCTTCGGCTGGCCTGTCATGCGCGTCGGCACTTGGCGGATGAGCACGGACTGGACGTGCTCGCTGTCGCCGTCGCGCGGGTCACGCGGCAGCGGCACGGCGATAGGCGAGTTGCGCTCGACGGAGCCCAGCTGGCGGACCTTGTGCGGGAAGCTGACGCCGGTCGTCGTCGACGTGCAGCTCGACACCACGGTCGCTGCAGCCTGGGACGTTGTTCCGAGCACAGAAGGAGCGCCTCGAAGTGTCAGGCGACATGGCTCCACGATCAGTGAGAACGGAGCGATGGGACGATGGCATGAGGCGCACCTCCTGAATGAGCTCGTTCTCGTGCTCCATGAGTCGGACGAGCTGCGGGTGCGCCCCGAACCGAGCTGCGATGATCGCACACATAACGTGATTGTCAGGTCATGGCCGCAAAGGAAGCAGAGATCGACTTCGAGCCTGGCCATACCAGCGAACATCGCGTTGTCTTCGTCGACAAGCGCGTCCGCGAGCAGCAGGAGCACCTGTTGAGCGGGACTCCCACATGATCAGTATGAATCGACCTTCTCCACTATTCTCCACTCGCCCTGCCGTCTCTCTTTGTCCAGCAAGCGCACCTCACTCATCTCGCGTACGCGGTCGTCCGACGGCGCGTTCTCCGTTAAGAACGCGCGCATTTCGCCGTCCGCGTACTCGAGGAAGCCCCCTGCTCAAGCCAACCCACGAAGAGGTAGGAGATCAGCACACAGCCACTATCTCTCCCTATCTCTTTACTACAATACACAGAAGCGTTCAGCACCTCACTCAAAAGCCAAAGACGCACCGAGTCCGAGTGCGCAGCGGCCGAACGCCGTCGTCGCGAGCGTCTGGAGGAAGTCGCAGGCTTCGGCGGCATTGGTGGCTCCGGCCGCCTGCAGCTGCTGCACCGCGTCCTTCACAGCTGCGGTCGCGCTCTGCAGCGTCCGCGAGCGACTCAGCTGCACCATGGTCGCGCTTCCGGGGCTGCGGAGATCTCGAGAAGCTGTTTGAGGCTCCTGGTTCGGTGCGCTCCTGGTGGTCTCGGAACTGCTGACGTCAGCTTGTCGCTTTGTGTGTCAATTGGACCGACCACCAGTTGCCACCAATGGTTACTTCAGGAACGGCTGCACTTTTTCTGTGTGTAACGGCTCGTTGAACGCGTACCGTTGTGTTTGACTTTCATCACTAGCGAGTATTCAGAACGAAGCAATGTCACATTCGACTCATTGCGTTCGGTGCACGTGCACTTCTCGTTGCGATGCAAGGCTCGACCCACTCGAGATCAGTCGAGTGCGAGCCTGTACGGCTTGGATGACCACGGTCCCGCGGATCGCAGTCAACTGGGAGTTGCACCACCCGCACAGTGGACGCGCCGACTAGCGAGACAGGCGATCTTGGTCCAGACTTTCTTTCCCGATCGTTAGTCTCTCGTACTGAACCAGAGTTGGCCCAACAGCAACACGTCCACTACGCCGCCAAGTACAGCGGCAGTCCGTAGCACACGGCGGCATGTCCGTTGAGGAACTTGAGCTTGCACACTCGACGCGCCTCGCGGAGGACGCCGGCGAGCGGAGCGCGTCGGGAGCTGCCGCTGGCGTCGTCCATGTCGCCAAGCAGCCACGTCCGAAGCACCGCGACGCTCAGCTGGTCAATGTCTCGGTCTGTCACGTCCCAGAGCATCGCCAGCACAGCGGCGCTGCCAGCGCGCAGGTACGAGAGCACCGCGCCGTCGGGGCCGAAGACGCCCTCGCTCTCGAGCCGCCCGCTGCTGCAGCCAAAGAGCAGCGCAGCGCTGCAGCCCAGCGGCTTCAGGTCCGCGATCTTGCTCCGGTGCAAGTATTTCTCGCCGGAGCCGTGGCCGCAGTAAATAAACATGTCGGACTCCAATAAATAACCTCTGTGACGACACGCGCACAAGGTTTACAACGTGAGCGAGCAGCAGGTCTCTTAACCTCAAGACGACACGAACGCACCTCATCTCGGCCTCGTCCGGCACGCGTCCCATGGTGCCGCGCCAGCCAAACTTCGTCCGTCCGATCTCGAATACCGGCGCCATGTGCTGCTCGGTCCCCTTCAGGTCGCCGGCGGCGTTCAGCAAGAAGCTGATACGCTCGCGACGGATGCTGAGCTGGTCCGCTCGGCTGCGGCCGCTCGCTGCCTTGGTCCGAGCATGGACGGCGCGGACACTCGCCAAGATCAGCTCGAGCGACGGCATCCGCGTCACGCTCTCGCAGCCGCCCAGGATGTCCAGTCCTTCCCATGGAAACTCCTGCAGGCGCTGGTCGAGCACGAGAATCGTCGATCCCGGCTGCTCGTCGTCGTCTAGGCTCACACGCGACGGGGCTTGGTGCGCCAGCGCGGCATCTCGAGCCGCAGCCAGCCGCTCCACCAGCGTTTTCTTGAGTCCATCAGCGCTTAGCCCAGCTGCGATCAGCACCTGCTTCAGCTCGCTGACTCGCATCGTGTTGATGGCGTCGCTTGTCAGAGCGAGCAGCGGGCTGGCCGTTCTGTCATCATCCGCTTCTTCGTCCTTGTGACACAAAACGCTGCTGGCGGCTTCTTCCCGCACGATCTTGAGGACGCGCGCGGCGTCGACCTGGCTCAACCGAGCATTCAGCTTTGCTGCGAGGAACTCGATTCCGTTCAGCAGCTCGGCGTCGGAGAGATACCGGTGCTGGCCCGCCATCGCTGCCAGCAGCGCTCGGTACTTAGTGTCGGGGCTTTGTGGTTCAGCAGCCGAGCTCGCAAGCACTGACCAGCAGCGGTGGATGCTGCGACTGGCGACAGCGCTGTCGCGCACAAGCAAACACTTCCAGAACCCGAGTTCCGCCTACACAAAAGGTCACGCTTCGCGTGCGACACACAGACAAACAAACCACACAAGACAGCACCGCACCGCACCGCACCTGGAGTCCGGCGACGGCAGATCTGAGGCGATCGTCCAGCTCGTTGCGCTTGCTCCACCACTGCTTCTTCTGGTCCGTCGACCACGCGCCTGTCGCATCGACCGAGTTCCCAACCAGCGACTCCCTGAGCGCCACACGTGTCAGAGTCTTCAAGCCACGCGAGTTCAGCCGTGAGCACACACACACACATCGGCTCGCACCTCGAGGCCCGTATCACCGCCTCCACTTCGTCCATCGTACGCTTCCAGTCGACTCCTTCGAGGCAGAACGACAGCGGGTCCGAGCCGTCACTCTAGCGAGACAACCCGCGTGAGCACGTGAGCGTCACCAACGCTAACCGCAGCCACCAAGCAAACAACGAGCCTCGCACCGTGATGCGCGACAGCACCAGCTCGCACGATGCGCTGACTGCCACAGACACGACAACCCACGACGGCGGCAGCTTCCGCACTTGCGCCTTCACTGAAGCAACCAGTTGTTCGAGCTGAGCGCGGGGAGCGACACGCGAGCTCCGCTTCAGCTGCGACGAGAGGTGCTCCAGGCTCTGCTCCAGCTCCCTGTCAGCGGCGTCGAGGTCGTCTGGCGAACGCTCGTCGTCGCGACGCTCGACGACACTCGCGTTCGCCAACAGCGTCGCGCTTGCCCACGACAGAAACCGGTGGTGGTCTTTCCCACCTCGAACGGCGGAGCTGGCGGGCGCTTCCGCTGCGAGCAGATACGCGACGCCAAGGCTGCCGCGCACCTGCTTGCTGAGGTGCGACAGCCCCAAGCGGTCGCCCAACGCGTACGCGTCCTCGAGAAACGCTGTCGTCTCGTTGATGGTCATGATCGACCGAGACGGAAGCGTTCGCAGCAGCGACAGGTTGAAGCACCCAAGCTCGAGCATGCCCTTGAAGCGCTCGACGTGGTCCTCGCAGCGCCGCACGCAGCGCTCCAGCGTCTTCGCGATGAGCACCAGCTTGTCCACTTCAGCCTCCGCGCTCAGGTTCGCGTGCGTTGCCTTCAGGTGGAGAAGCTTCCGATAGCAACGCGACTGCGCAGCTCGCAAGCCAGTCGAGGGCAGCGGATCACGGCCAAAGCTGCTCTTGAGCGACTCGAGCGCGCTTAAGTACGTCTTCAGAGCACTCTTCGCGTCCCCTTCCGCCAGCTCCAGGTCCCCTCTCTGGATGCCTTCGTTGCATTGCTGCTCGATGAGCGCCAAGTCGGACAAGACGCACTGGTGGTCGCCAGCAGCAGCAACTGCGGTCGCGCTTTCGCTGTCGGCCCGGATCACGCGCGACCACTCGCTGTGGCTGAGCCATAGAGCTTGCAGCGCAGCCTTTGCCTGCGCCGGATGACTCGCGTGCAGCTGCAAGCGAGCAAACTCGAAGAACGGACTGCGCTGGAAGAACCGCAGATGCAGCCCACCGACCAGCTGCATCGCCTCTGTAAAGTACAGACGCGACCTGGATGCGCAGCAGGCAACAAACAGCGTTTAGCCATGAGCAACGGTGAACAACACACAAGACACACAAGACACACAAGACACACACAACACACACGACAAGCGATAGACTCACCGCTGCGGCTGGCCCATCCAACTGTACAGTGTCCCGATCCGACAGAGCACGAGCTTGGCGGCGTGCAAGATGTCCCACGACGAGAACTCGAGCGCCTTAAAGAAGATCAGCGACACCGCTCTGGATCCGTCGCCGCCCGCGACAGCGTGTGCGACGATCTCGTCCGGGAGCGTGAACCGAGCGACGTCGTCTCGCGGACCCGCGGTGGCAAACTTCTTCGCCAGCTTCCAGCAGATCGAGAGCGCCGCTTTCGCTTCGCGCACCGCGAGCGTCCCGCGTCCGTCGGCAAAGTGAACATCCGACAGGATCAGGTGCACCAGGAGCTCCCGGGTCCCCACGGTCTTCGCAAGCGCCGACTTGGACCCGCCGCCACCGCTCGCCTTCAGCTCCCGTAGCAGCGCCATCACGCGCTGAAGGTGGTCGACTGTCCGTACCGCGTCCTGCTTCGAGTGGTGCTGCACACTCAGGGCGATCTGGTCGTCGATCTGCTGGAACGACGGCCAGTCGCGCGCGCGAGCGCTGTCGTCAGCGTCCGTGTCGCCTGCTCCCACGCTTTCGTCGCACGCTGTTCCAGCGTGCAGGTTGAGCAGCTCGAGCGACGGCGGCGGCCACGCACACGGTGCCTCCTCTCGGTCCGTGTCGACGCTCTGGATCTTCCCAAGCAGCGTCCTCGTCGCCTTCTCCAGGTACGGACACGAGAGCAGCGAGAGCGAGTTGCACACTGCCTCGAGACACAACACCATGCTGTGCTTGTCGAAGAGCGACGTCGCAGCGACCTCGGCCCCGACGAGCGTCATCACGCTCTCCCAGCACTGCACGCACCCCTCCACGTCCCTGATCGCGGCTTCTTCGCTGATGCCAGCGAATGTTCGACGCTCGTCTCTCGTCACGTGCTCTGCATCCGAGTAGCTTGTCAGAAGAATGACTTCCATCCCGAGGACGCCGCGCCAGCCCAAGGCGCCGCCTGCGTCGAACTTGTCGGGCGACGCAGCGCCGTGAGGCGACAGAATCGCATCGCTTATAACGCGGTGCGCGTGTGCGAGAGCCTCGATCGTCTTGGACGCGCTGTGCATCTTGGCGTAGAGCGCCGCGTAGCTCACTTTCCGTGCGTTCAGCGCCTGGGGGATCGCCATCCGCACCGAGAAGGAGGCTTCGTCGCCGGAGGAGGAGGACGTCGACGCGTCGAACTGGAGCAACTGGCGCGACAGAAACACCTCCCAGTCCGCGCATAGCTTCACGTGTTCCATGCACGCGCATCGTGTGTCACTCGAGTGTCGTTCGCCATTCTGGACGTCGCCGCTCGTGTCGCTGGTGTTGCTGGTGTCGCCGCTGGTGTCGCTGATCGCGACGCGCATCTTCTCGAGCAGCCTCGTTGACGCCAAGTCCACGAACCGGCGGAAGCTCTGGATGACGCGGCGCACGAGCGGCTCGCGCACGTTCCGCGCCTTGAAAGCGTGGACGATGTTGTCAACGAACGCCTCGAACTCGCTCTGCAACGCTCCGGCGCTAACCTGTCCGTCCTGGAGCTCCTCGAACAGTGCTGACACGTACTTTGCGATCGCCTTGAGCGGCGCGCGCTCGTGCACGTCGCTGCTGTAGAGGATCGAGTATCCAACGCACGCTCTCGCCTCCGCGAGCTGCTTCTCTTCGTGCAAGCAGAACGCGAGCAGCGACGCGATCGCGTCGACTTTGAGCTCGCCGTGCGCTCTCTGGATCCCCTCGGCTGCAGTGGCGGTCGGGCTGCACATCACGTACTCCATGTAGCTCTCTGCGAGCTCGAACGCGGCCCTGAGCACCACGACCGTGGGCTTGAGCTCCTGCTGCTTGTAGAACCGAACAGCGCAGCTGTAGCACTCGCGCGCGATCCCATTGATGTCCGCCAAGAGCGACTGCAGCAGCGAGCTGCTCGAGGCGTCCGCCATCGCATCGTCCAGGATCCGTCGTGTCAACGCCACTTGCTTGGTGATTAACGAGAGTTGAACTGCGCCACACGACGCGTCCACCGCGTTTGAATCGCGGAGGCTGTGAGCAGCCAGCGTCACGATCATCCGCCGGGTCTTGGACTCGCTCAAGATGAGCGTCTCAAAGCTCGCGACGTCGCGCTGTGCGTTGTCGCGATGTGAACGAATGGCGTGGATGCCTTCCGCGACTTTGGCCAAGCTGACACGAGAGTGAAAGAGAGAGTTTGTTAGAATACAACGCCAATAGAGACAGCAACGACACACACAGCCGAGTGCACCTTGCAACGACGAGTTCCTGCACGCCCGACAGTTTGCCCGCCACCACGAGGTTGTACATCGCAGTCACCGACTTCTTCGACAAGCGGATCGCGAGCGGCACGAAGCTCTTGTGCGCGCACTGGGACGCGGAGGCTGTCGCTGTCGTCCCATTCACCTCCTGCAAACACCTGAGCGCCACGTTGGCTCGCACACTAGCGTCGCGTCTTTGAGCCGCGCGACGCACAGCGTCCCCGGCGTGGTCGACTAGCGAGTCTCGAACGCGCTGCCAACACTGCTGCTCGCTCTTGTCTGCTCCTGAATGCTCTGCGCTCTCAGAGACTGAAGATCCGAGAAGCAGAGACGCTGTCGAGTGGCGCAGCAGCATGCGCACGAGTCCAGTCGACGTGTCAGCGGCAACTGCATCCAGGTACCGAACCGCGCTGTCGAGGAGCAGCACACTGTCGAGAGCGTCCCCAGCACTCTGGAAGACGGAAGCGGCGTGCTCAAGCCACAGCAGATAGTCCCACTCGAGCGAGTCGGACTGAGAGATGAAGAGAGCGACAAGGAGCCGTCAGCGTCTTTCCACTGTCCAGCACACGCCGAGTCTATGGCCCACGACAGCTTGGTACCTCGAACACATGCGTCGATGCTGCACGTCTGCGCTGGTTCACTAGGTCGAGCGCTTGGACGTAGAACAACTGGAGCTGTCGATACTCGGACGCTGTTCGCTTCGAGCTCCTCTCGAACTGGACGCCGACACGGTACACCTGTCGCGCGTCACCTCCCAACTGGGGTCAGCCCAGCCCAGGGCCCGCCTGTCCCAGCCTGTCGGCCCCACACCCGTACCAGCAACGACACCGCACCTGCTGAACCAAGTACATTGTCGTGTAGCTGGGGCACTTGACCATGAACGACAGTGCGAGCGAGCGCATGCGCAGCGCTTTCTCCAGCCCTGCCCCGCCGCTGCCACTTTCCACTGCAGCTGCTGCCTTCCACAGCACGCGGAATACGCGGTCGCGGAACGACGCTGCGAGCTGCGCGTCGCCTGGGCCTGGCGCACTCGCCAAGTGGTCGATCCATGGCCCCAGCGCGCTGGTTGCGATCGCCGCGACCACCTGCGCGGGTGGTGAGACCGTGCAACAATGGGTGAGCAGCTGCCACCCAGCACCCTTCTGTTGCACCGCCCGTCGGCCGCACCGTGTGCTGCTTGGCGTGCACGAGCACCGTGACGACTGCGTTCACGACGCCGATGAGCAGCCGCGCGAAGTGCGCCGAGTGAAAGTCCTGCGGCGGCGGGAGATCAGCGGCGTGCGCGAGCGCAGCGGGCGAGACGCTGTTGTCCGGCGTCACGAGCACCGAAAGGCACTCGCTGTGCGCGGCGCACGGCCGCCGAAGGCTCTCGCACAGCCGCGCGTGCGCGCGCCAGAGCCGGACGTGCACACACGCGAGCGTGACGCCCGCCGACGCTCGGCCCTGCCACACGCGACCCGCACACACGAAACAACGTGAGCGTGGGCGCCCTGCGGCGTGGCACCGCCAGTGTGGGAGCAACGCACCTGCGGCAGCTCGGCGTACTTCTTGGCGACCTGATAGAGCATGTTGTCCACCACGAGCTCGCCGAGCTTCAGGGCGCTCTCAAAATTTAGGACGACGAAGAGCGCGGCGGCCGCAGCGTCCATCGCCACCAGAACGTCCTCAGCTGCGTCAGGCACAGTAAGACAGGCGTCACGACACACGCACAGGGACTCTTCTGCTCGACCACGCACTCGTCCAACCAACCACGCACTCTGCTTCCGGTCGCTGTCCGCCGTGCCGGTCGCAACTACCGCCGCCGCTGCCGCGTACGTGCGGATCACGCGCTGCGCCACTTTGGCCGCCAGCGCCGCGCTCTGCCGCTCGCCGCCCGTCGCAGGCGCCAGCGGCACGCAGAGTCCCGCGCGCACGCGCGCCTCCAGGCGCGGACCAAAGGCTCTCTGGAGCAGCGCTAGTTGTGGCGGCAGTGGCGGCGCCTGCGACGGACGAGGGAGGTTTCCCGCCACCAGCGGTGCCAGGCGCGCGAAGAGCTGCGGCGCGCGGCCCGCGGTCGCCGCGAGCGCCAGCAGCTGCTCCTGCGCGACGGCGTCCATCGCGATCAATGAAAAAATGCGGGAATTATCGGCGTTCAAATAGCAGCAGGTGAGCGTGACGAAAGGGAGGGAAATCATGGAGCAGGAGCAAGCAAGCAGCGCTCGTCGCCCACGCGTGCTGCTCTGTGGGAGCGGCAGCGTGGCGGCCGTGAAGCTGCCGGCGCTCGCGCTCGCGCTCGCCGAGTTCGCGGACGTGCGGCTCGTGCTCACGCGCGCCGCCGGCTTTTTCTTGCAGCAGGCGGCGGCGTACGACGCGCGCACGAGCGCGGCGTTTGAATCGCGCAGTGCAGACTTTGGCGCAGAAGCGGCCACCACTGGGGATGGAGGAGGCGGGGTGATTGAGATCCTACGTGACGAGCACGAGTGGGACAACTGGCGCGTCGTGGGCGACCGCGTGCTGCACATTGAAGTAAGCGGCTGTTGACTGCGCGCACGTGTAGAGGGGGGGGGGGGGGGC
>SMMQ01002741.1:2986-30309 GCA_008271595.1 [Pythium] brassicae (nom. inval.) | reverse complement strand
GGGGGGGGGGGGGGGGGGGGGGGGGGGCTAGGGACAACGTTCACCCAGTTCGACGCGACCGCAGGGTCCGTCGGATTGAGAGATCCGTTTAATACTGAGTCTCAGAGTCAATCAGGCCAAGCGTGTTTTGACCCCAAAAACAAAGATCGTCAATACAAACTCAGATGAGACAAAACTTTGTGTGCACATGCACCAACACCACACATGAACAACAGTGTTGTTTGTAACCTCGAATGTGGAGCCTACTTGACGTTATTCAAATTTATTCGAAAGTGTTCAACAGTGATTGGCCTTAAATTACTTGTTTAAAGGCATCATGTGTTGTCATTACTAGTACTACGCATAACATACAATGCCAAACACAAACACGGGTATACCGAGTCACAGATGAGCCTTGTCACACTCCCGAAGTACCACTCCATTCCATAACAATTTGAAGATTTCGATTTCTCGCTTCGGTATTGTTGTAAACACCTCCAAATGAGCGAAAATGCGCTACAATTACGGCGCTAGTCAATGCGGATCGACTGGTGTATCATTTACTAAAATTGGAGCAATAATCATGCCAAGACGAACAAATGAGTGGTTATGAGGCCACGAGGGCAGCGGCAGCCCCCACTCTCCCTCCATCCGCACAATCTAAGTCCACACAAAAACGATTTCGCTTCTTCCCCACAACACTCACGAGCACGCAGCACCAGCAATGGAGCTGGGGCGACCGACCCGTTCGGAAAACCTCACAAGCGCGGACCGCGACGTTGTGCTCTCTGCACTTCTGGCGCGCTCGTCTAGCGGCGTCCTGCACCACGGTGCGCTGTCAGTTGCCGCGGCGACGCACAAGATCAGCGTGCAAACTGTTAGGCGCGTTTGGCGGCGAGCGCAGAAGAGTTTTGAGCGCACAGGAATGTTCGTGTCCAAGTCGCGAATATGCAACACCGGACGTAAGTTGACGAG
This sequence comes from [Pythium] brassicae (nom. inval.), assembly GCA_008271595.1. Lineage (NCBI taxonomy): Eukaryota > Oomycota > Peronosporomycetes > Pythiales > Pythiaceae > Globisporangium > [Pythium] brassicae (nom. inval.). The sequence continues at coordinate 29,355 of SMMQ01002741.1, read as the reverse complement.
CAGAACGAGCAATCTCGAGCGCCTGCGCGGCGCTCCAGCCGTTAGCCGAGCAACGATCCGAGCAGCAGCCGCCATTTGCAACATTCCACCGACCGCACTTTTCCGCGAGTTTCGGAACGGCAGACTTCGTGTCGCCGCCGGTGTCGCCAAGCTCGTGCTGGCGGAGGCCAACATGCTCCAGCGACTCGATTTTTGCGCCGCCCATGTGCGCAACGACTCACGCTTCGACGACACGGAGCACGTAGTGCACCTCGACAAGAAGCACTTCAATCTGACCACCGCCAAAAAGCGTGTGGTGCTGCTACAAGACGAACCCGAGCCAACCCGACGCCTACGAAGTCGCCGTCACATCGGAAAAGTCATGGTCCTCGTCGCGGTGGCGCGATCTCGCTGGATCGGCGGGCATTTTTCTAACGGCAAGATCGGCTCCTGGGGGTCCCTGTGTCACGAACCCGCGAAACGCAGCAGCAGCCATCGTCTCGCGGGAACGATGTTGACAAAGGAGGGGCCAGTGAACAAGGAAACGTATCGCGAAAAGCTGCTTCGTTTCGTCCTTCCTGCCGTTCGTGGGCGCTGACCAGATGCGTCTCCAGGACGTGTGATCGCACTTTAGCGCGACAACGCACCGGCACATACAGTTGAGAACGACCAGAAGGTACGACAAGCTTTCGCTTCCTCTGTGCGTCTGTCGGAGCTTCGCTACCAGCCCCCCAGCTCACCCGATCTGAAAGTGCTCGACCTAGGCGTTTTTAATGCCGTGCAAGCGTGTCAGCAGCAGATTGATGCCCGCACTCTGGACGACCTTGCTGTAGCAGTTTCTTCTGCGTTCAACGACTTACCAGCAGCGAAGGTGAGCGCGGCGTTTCTCACGCTTCAGTGTGTGATGAATCGATGCATACAAGCGGGTGGCAACAACAACTTCTCCGTGCCTCACATGTCGAAGCAAAAGCTGGAGCGTGAGGGAAGGCTGCGCCACTGCGTCACTTGCAGCGCGGAGACGGTTTCGTTTTTGCTCAGTCGTGGCACAGACACCATATTCAATAGTGAAAAAGAGATAGCCTTGTGACTATCTATTGTTTTGGAACACGCCATAGAATTGTACCTATACATTATCTTGGAACGGAGTGGTTGGTGTCAAGCGTTGTGAGTTTTGTGATCGACCTCTTCTGTATCGGCCTTATATAATTCAGATAGTATACTGATTTGTCAGGTTGAGAAGTCCAGGGCGTTTAGACAAATCGATATAAAAAATACAATATCATCACATTGTGGCTTTCGAATCTGAGATTGGTAGTCATATCGCAAATTACAAATTCCGAAAACAATAACCACGTTGAGCCGAAATCGGCGAGACACATTTTTGGCAGGCAGATATCACGGCATTGGCTTGTCGGATGGACATCACACCAAGATCATCTTGATCACAACATAAAGGGCTATCTGACTATGTGCTTTGACAGTCTTGGAAGGACCTCATCTTGATTTTAGTTTTTCACATTTCTGCAGTTTACTCAAAATTCAGCCTGGTTGACTCAGAGACTTCATGTTAAATGGCATATATCTTTTGGTTATTCAACTTTCGCGCGTAAAAAATGCCCCCCTTCAAATTTGTCGCTTCCTCAAATAAGACCAGCAAGAAATCGCAAGAGAGAACAACTTCGATGTGTGGACCCCAAAGTAGCATGTAGGTACGCGCGCATGATGAATGAGTTGGTGCTGCACTGCGTGACCAGAGCGCATCCCTGACTGATAGCGACGCATCCAATGATCCCGGTCGGCACCGTCCAATCCGTACGACGCCCACCGCGCCGCTCCCGCGAACGCTTAGAGCACATACCGACTCGCCGCGCTGGTCACTTTTCGCGAGGCGCGTACACTGTGCCGCCGCGCACCACAGAAGCAGCGCCGTCACCACACGCCGCTAGACGATGTCCAACTCGGACAAACTGAGCAGTTATGCTATGCAGTAGTGATAGAACTAAGGTACATCGCGGCTATTCGCGACAGTTCGACCGGTGAATTTAACGACGTTCAAGTCGCACTTTAACCAACAATCCAAATAAATCTCGAGTACAGACATATGACCGAATTTGTTTCGGTGGAGGCATGTAATTTCGCCCTCCAGAGAGGCAAAAAAGATGTCTGAACGTGATTCATGATGACTTGGCCAACACGATTTCAAGTTTTGTCAACAAGGTATCATTAAATCTGCAAGAGCAGGGCTATCAAGTGATGTCGCCCATGCAGTCCGATTCGCTCTAGCGGATTTCACGTTTTAGCGAGCACCTACCAGAACACGTTTACTTGAGTCAGAAAGCCAGCGTTAAAAATGATTCGCATTCATCCCGAACGAATGCGCAAGCAGCGTGACAATTGTAATTTACTTCGCACTTGAGCAACTTTGCTGGGTTCATATTCATGTAGCGTCATTTAGACGCGCATATACAGAAAACCGGACCGCGGCGCTCGACGACTTGCTGTGGCCATGTCTACCGACGGGCGAGCCAGAGTCTACGGGCTGGCCTCGTAACGGCAGTCACGACCACAGGCACCACAACGTCACCGACGACCAGCAGCTGCTGCACACATCGCTCGCGCGTCGCGCCGAGCGGGAGATCTTCGTTCTGCTACGTTGGCGTGCACGCGACGCTTCAGTGCAATGTCGACAATGCGCTGTATGCGGTGCTGCGCAAGAATAACGCGAGCGCGGCCGTGCACTTCCCGCCCGCGGCTGTGAGCCTCGCGGCACGCTATCTACTGTGCGACGTGATGATCAACTGCTCACGCTCGCGCACGTGCCTAATTTCACGGAGGAGCTGCATGTGGACTATAAGTCGCGCATGTGCGCACCAATGGTGCGAGACACGACGTCAAGCCAGCGAGGCATGGCGCGCGAACAGCGGCTGCACGATCTTGACTGCGGTCAGCGGGTCGCCAGGCGAGATGGAGGCGTGGGAAGCCGTGCGGCCAATGTAGCAGCCCGAGCACGTCAAGGCCGTTGAAGATCAGCCTTTTGGGTACTGGTGGCTTCTTGAGGAGGCACACGCGGTGCAGCAACGCCTTGTAGTGCTGGCCTGCGTGAAAAATTCCATGAAAAATTGCAACGTTCGATTTTGCCCATCACGTGTTAATAACATTTTCAATGGTAATTACCACTTTCAATGGTATAATATTAATAATTGGTAATTACCATGGTATAAACCAACACTACACGCAGCCTTCACTATTGTTCTCAGTTCGGATATCAACCTTGTAGAGGGTGTCAAACCTTGTAGAGGGTACCAAACCTTGTATAGGATGCCAAATCTTATAGAGGGTGCCAAACCTTGTAGAGGGTGCCAAACCTTGTGGAGGGTGCTAAACCTTGTAAAGGGTGCCAAACCTTGTAAAGGGCGCTAACCCCTGTAAAAGGTGCTAAACCTTGTAAAGGATGTTGTGTCAAACCTTTTATATATAGGGTGTTAAGTCAAAGAGAAGGGGGTTCACTCATCAGTGCTTTCAGCAATCTCCTAGTGATGCTTTCCATTCTTCCGATTGGTGTATCCACATCAATTAAGCATGTGGCGCAAATATCCCACGTCCTGTCTCCTGCAAGAAGTGCGGATACGGGACGCTCGGTAAAGAGGGGAAATTTCTTTTTTACGAGTCAGGTTTTTTTACACGAATTGGTGTATCCACACATATCCACACCAATTAAGCGTAAATACCCCACATGTTGTGTCTCGCTGCGAGACACAGCACATGGGGTATTTATGCTCAGATTTTCTGAGTCTGAATTTGATTGGCTGTCAGTTGTGAACAGGTGAGGGTCAGTTCAGGGACAGATGACAAAACATAAAAGCGTTGTCAGTTGTGCAGTTTCGAAACCGTTCACATGGTAAACGTTTACACCTCTAGTCTTGCATCAAATGCGGACACAAGACGCTTGGCAAAAGGGGTCGCACTTTTTACAAGCCAGAGTGGCTCACAGCCAGCGAGTCTGACTCTTGGTGTATATATCCTAAATCCACTATGTCAGCAAGACAACAAGGAAGATAAACGCACATAATACAAAAGTGCTACTTCGCCTCTTTGAACGCAACGTCGTTGCTCGTCCTCACGGTCTGTACGCAGACACAGTAACGAGAGTCACTTGGCACGGAGTGCCAGTGTTCACACGCTTTCTCACGCAAGGTGCTGTGTGGCCCTGGTCGCATTTTACCAGACCCGCGACCGTCTCCAACTAACTCAACCGATAAGAACGTCGAGAACATCGGGAAGCGCGACTCATTCTCATGGCAACACAAATTCTCAGCCGTTGAAGCCGCGAGAGATCGCATGTGCCAATGCGTTGTTCACTTTCAGAGTTATGGCCTCTGCATGATCTACATACGCAGATTGATGCCCCATGTCTGTCTGTTCGAAGCTGCCCTCCACGACTTCTTGCTGGGTTGCGCATCCATCGAGGCGCACTTCCAGTTTCAAGCTTGGGGTGCTGCGCTGCTGGGATTTCTGCTGTGAAATTATGATATATTCGCACCAGAGCAAAGGCCGTTATGAAGTGCTTCACATCTGATGGTCGATTCCCAGAACCACGCATGAGAAAGTGCTCGAGACTTTGACAGACTGTCACAAAACATAATGTGATGTTCAACGGTGACTGCTTCTATCATCGTCAAACAGCCAGAAACTGTGTGGAGAAACACCGATTACGGCGCCGACGATACCAGCTGTGCCAAAGCCAGCGATAGAAGTGAACACCGCAGGGTCTCCGCGTATGATGTAAGGGAGCGTCTGGGCCAGCAACTTGCACTGCTGAAGCTCGATCGCAAATGTATAACAAGCCCCACACCTAGCTCAAGCATCACGCATATCAACTCTCTCCCTCACTCTCAATCGCTCAGACTTGATTGAGCTAATTTACGCATTGGACGCGGCCGCAAGTAAAGCGTTGCACATGCGTCAGGCGGTGGAGTTAAGAAATTCTTAAAACGGGCACTTCGGGCACATTAGGTAGCCGCCGTCCAGGGCGCTGAATGCTATGTGCCTCTTGCTACGCGGTTGTCATTGTCAGGGTTCTACATATCTTCCACGCGCTATCCGCGCGGAGGCGCCCCGCGGACTGGCTTCTGGGTGAGAATGTTTATAGTTCTCAATTAATATTCTTTCTGCATACTCCTGCACACATCGGAGTCCCTCAAGGAAGCTTCCAGTCCCCATCCTTCCAGACCCAACAAATATTGCATGGCTGTATTCCGGATGTCCGAGCCATTTAATTTCAAATGGCTGCTCCCCAGCTCACAACAGGTATCAGCCAAAGGTTACAGTCGGGTGATACCGCAGCGGTGGTCACCAAGCCCGCCAGCTTACCGGGGAATGGCGTTGCAGTTGCTGATGTTTCGTTACTGGGAGTGTCGACCAAACCCTGCCGCATTCTCCGAGAAAAGAGTGTTTCAAGTGCCATGACAGAACGCGCAGTGTCTCCTAGGGTTTATGTGCAACAACCGAGAAGACAATTAGACTGATGGCAGATTTGATAGAGGAAAAGCGCAGCTCGGGGCATCAACTTGACACGTCTCCCAGCGGCGGTTTGTGTACGAAGGTCTCTGTGGCGATCATTATCTCACCCATGGCTTCCGCATTCGGTGGGAAGGACACCTGTTCATCCGTGTGAAGCTCAACGGCCTGCTGGACGTCGAGGTGCTGCTCGATACTGGCGCCAGTAACGCGTCAATTTTTCAGTCCGTTCTCGCTTGTCTGGAATTGTAATGGCTAATTCTGGTTTGGATATTGTAGAGAGAGAAAAAAAATGAAAGAAAGAAAGAGAGAAAGAGAGAGAAAGAGAGAAAAAGAGAGAATATAGGATCCCTGGCGGTTGTGACTGCCGTTCTCGTTCCTGTCGTGGTGGCAGATTTGACATGACCTAGTACTTCCGTGACGATGGGACGTCTGCCATCCTCTAGTTGCCGACGGAAACTAGAGAGCTGGTTCCGTGAAACGTGTGTTGCTGGGCTACGTGGTCGACCCTGCGTTTGCAGCTCGGCGATATGCTTTTTGGTCGCTGGCCATGGCTTGGATCGGCAATGGTCCTGAAAGTTTTCTCAGCGCAACGCGCGAGATGGAGTCCATGATCGATCTGCGGTACGACGAGGGCTAAATCCTGTCAACGCTCAAGGCAGTGCCAGCTGTGGACGGAACGGCTTATGCCCACCCAGTACCGGAAGGGAGGAGCAGTGCTACATGCCGCCGCTAACGCTGAGCGATCAAAGATGTGAGCCACCCGCCCATATCGCAACGAATCTGGAGCAGCGAGCGAGGGACGTGATCACGACCCCTGTTTTACTTGATTTGCGGTTAAGCTGACGAATCTGATCGACAAGAACCGCGACGTTTCCGAGTCTGTATCGGCCGCGACCCTCCAATCGATCTGTTGCCCCTCATGATGAAACCGGGTTTTTTGCGCACAACATGTCTGATGCAAAGCCCGTCGTTACGCGTTCCAACAGTCTGTCCATCCACCGGCACGTTTAAAAAGTGATTGATGCTAGGTTGTGCTACCCCAATCCGCGTACTTACCTCCCATCATCGTGGATAGAGCATCGGCCGATCTGCGGATGACGGTCCACTTGCGCGCGGTGAACGCGCTAGCGGTGACGATGTTCAAATCGATGTCGAAGGTCGAGGTCGTGGTGGACCACCTCCTCGGATCCTGCCTCTACTTCCTCCTATATTTCTTTAAATGGGACTGGCAGTTCTCTCTCAAAACTGAGTGCCGCGAGTACTTCTTCTTCCTCACAAATATGTGGGTTTAAACGCCGACTCGATTACTCATAGAAGATTCCGACAACGTGGCTCTTTTTAAGCCGATTGTCCAAGCAATGCCTGGGGATCTTCTGTATTGTGGTTCCCAGATCTGGTCTGATGAACTGCGAGGGTATGTGAGCTCGAAATCCGGGCTACTTCGTATCCTGCGCATGACGCTCAACATTTGCGGGACAATAAGCTTAAACTAGACCCGACCATGTGCAAAGTTATCTTCAAAAAGACTCGGTGGTGTGGCTGCATCATCACCATGCAAAGTGTCCGTCACGATTCGGGACGCATTGTATGCTGCATCGGTTGCCTGAGCCAACATATGAGGGAGAGTTACAGTGATTTAAATGTGTGTTCAACTTGATGCACACCTAGGTTCCAGTTTATAAATTGCTCGTGGCACCGCTGCAGATGGCGACGAGACGATTCTTACGCTGGATCCCGGTTGCCTGCCTGAGTAGCGCAGGTCTCTCTGGCCGCTGTCGTATGAAGTGGCGGTGTTGTTCCCTGCGCTGCGGAAGTGCAAGGCGAGGCTGGATCCCACCGTGCAGGACGCTCACTCAGATGCCGACTACTTCGAGCACCGTGAGACCTGTTGCTTCTGTTCACCGCCCACAAATACCTTCAGTACAGTAGTAGTCGACCCGTTGCGAGTTGGGGGTGCGGTGACGACGTATACAGCCGCCATACTCGAGTAGTGGGCTTCTCTCCTCACTCCACTACGTGATTCACGACATCACGGGCGGAAAGGATGTCGAAGCGGACCTGCTGTCGATATGGGCCTCCGTTCGCACTTGCCGTGATCTGATCGCTCCACCAGAGCTGCACCTCGAGAGGTGCTGGTAGCAGAGCTGACGCTCAACCAAGCGCAATGGGTCTCGCTGAACGACATAGCACCCATCGCGATGATAACAAGCCTTTCGACTACGTCTCTTCTCAAGATATTCAACATCCAAGCCAGCTCGTGTCGTCCGCGCTCAAGAAGCTATGTACCGACCAGCAAGTGCATTTAAAGAAAAAATAGCGGCGCGCAGGGTGCTTGATATTATGCACAAGGCCGCAGTGGTGGCAAGTGGAAAGAACCTCGAGCAGAACCGAAGGGGTCGATACCACAGTGAGCGTGTGAAGATGGCACAGTTTGCCATCTGCGACCTCGTCCTGTACGCTGGTAATGTCTCGTCCGCGCGCAATAAACTCCAAGTTCGCTAGGTCAACCCCCGACGCCATCGTTTTGACCACGTCGGATTGGGTTTTAATTGGTAGCATCTTGAGGCTACGCCGCGAATATGACGCCTACCTCAAACGCTTGATGCTCCAAGCCGATGGCAGCTCCAGCTTCACCGCCTAGCTAACGCAACATGCAGCGCACAATAACGAAGGCCTGTTGTCGAACAGATGACGTATATGCGTTTTGGGACGCGCGTCAAGCATCACGATATTATATCAAAGTGCGTGGTCTGTCGGATGCAAAAACAGGTAAAAGCGGGTCCGCAACCTTCTGGAAGTCGGGTCCGTGGTGATCGGGTTGTTCGTTCTACAGATGCAAGCGATACTCCACTTGGCGGCTCTGAGGACGGAGAATGCCCAAGCGTGGACGACAAGGAGGGAGGAAATCACACCAGGGATGCGAACCGCCACGGTGTGATTCCACTGCCACGACTTCAACATGGTTCAATGTGTTGGTGGTGATTAGGAGCACACTTGGTGTGGTTGATCACTTGGGTTGATATCGAAAAATTTGGTTCTGTGACGTATGTCCCCACTCACACCATGTTGCTATAGCGAGCTCGAGTTCCTTGAACCAGAACAGGAGATTGTCGCCCTGCTTGCCTTTATAGGCTGTCGCCTTCAGCCGAAGAGGCTTTACGCCCACGAACCGCGGCGCGACAGGCGCAGACTGCGTCTCCGAACTCCCTGGGTTCGTGCCACGAAAGTGGTCGATCAGGCTCCTCTCGAAGCAGAGATACTGATCGAGGCGCTCGACCTGCCATGTCGGGTTGTTCGCTACACACAAGACTTTGCCTTCTTCTCCAGTGATCGTTGCGAGGCGTCCGAGTGCTCGTGAATGCTGATGACCGAGACGGGGAAACGCGGCGCGTTCCATCCCATCCATGTATGTCCGCAAGGATCCGGACAGAGAATGTGCCGTGTCTGCGGAGGCGAGGATTGGCGATATGTGCTACCCAGTGTGACGGGGGTCACACAGGACTTTGCGCGAGAAGGCGTGTGAACACTGGTACTCCGAGCTAAGTAACTCTTGTTTCTGTACCCGCGTACAAACCGTGAGGGCGAGCAACAACGTTGCGTTCAAAAAGGTGAACTAGAACTGAATGTATTATGTGCGTTTACCTTCCATGTTGCCTTGCTATCATAGAGATTCTAATATAAACACGCCAGGAGTCAGACTCGCTGGCTGTGAGCCACTCTGGCTTGTAAAAAGAGCGACCTCTTTTTGCCAAGCGTCCTGTGTCCGCATTTGATGCAAGACACAGCACGTGAGTATATACGCACGTGCTCAATCAGAGTGGATACACCAACTCATGTAACCCTGTTACATAAGGGGGGTGTCGACGGGGCGGGGTATCTCCAAAACCACGTCGATCTTGCAAACGAAAGTTTGGTGAATTTCGTCATGCCGTGCAAGTTTGAGCTCGATCGACAAAGGACCGTTGAAGTTTGGGTTTTCGACCGAATACTGGAGGGTTCGCTTCTTTGTTTGAAGTTCAGATGGTTGAAAACCCTTTAGAAAAAATATTTTTCTTAAAACATTTTTTCTAGGGTTTAAAAACAATGCTTAAAAACATTTTTCTAAAGGGTTTTAAAAATAACTAACTATCTTCTCAGTGTAATAAACCTTTCGAAATGGGTATACACACTGAGACAGTACTATAGTAAATAAAGTAGTTAACCTTTTATATCTGATGCTCTCCCTTTCGCCGAGACTAAAATACCCTGGAAAAAACACTCACCAGGTTTCTTCAGTATCATCCACGAATTCAATTTGCAGTTTGTAACTTTTGCGTTTGCAAAACTTTTCGCTTCGAAACAACAGGAGCCACCAGAACCAGGACCCAATGGCGCGGCAACAGAAGCAGAAGAAGTCGCGCGCGCACGTGGCCGCTGCGCACTCGCAGGCTGCCTCGAAGAAGAAGAAAGGCGGCGCTACATCTGCACCCACATCCGCCGCGTCTGCGCTGGGTGCTGCCGCGGTGGCTGCGGCCTTCGCCGGCGAGGACGACGACGCGCAGCCAGTTGACAACGAGCAGAGCGGCGACGAGGCGGATGCGACCGACGCGGCGGATGCGGCGCTGAGCCGCGGGCAGCGCAAGCGCATGAAGCGCCGCACTGCGTTCCTCAAGAAGATGGGGCTCGTGCAGCGCGTGACGCAGGAAAAGGCCGCGGCGCACAAGCACGCGGAGCAGGGCGTGTTCGCCGACCTCGCGGAGCTGCAGGCGTCGCTCTTCGCGCCGGCGGACGGCGCCGCGAAGCCCCGGAAGGGCGCGGCGGCCGCTGCCTCGCTGCAGAAGAAGAAGATGAGCGGCAAGCAGCGCCAGAAGCTCGCGGTGCGCGAGCTCGTGCACCTCAAGGCGGTGCACGCGCACGCGTCGTTCCAGGGCAACCCGTTCGCCGCGATCCAGCGGCACCTGCAGAACACGGTGGTGCAGGCGAACCAGGAGAACCTCCAGAAGACGACAGCGGCGGCCGCTGCCGGCGGCGGCAAGAAGGCAGGCAGCATGGACACCGACTAGCGAACTACTGTACTCTCACGACCACCCAATACAATACTCCCAATGGGAGGATTTGATACAGTATTACCGGTATAAAATAGTATACGCTGACGAACGCGGCCGCGTATAGTGACGAACGCGTGGCGCGTGGTGCGTGGCCTCCCTCCTACTCGGTGTTGCAGAGCAGGCAGACGCCGCGCAGCCCCCAGTGGCGCGGCGGGCGACCCGGCGGGCACTTCATCGTGACCATGAAGACAAAATAGCGGTCCGTGCGCGAGGCGTACTTGTAGCACGGGCACTCGAACGGCCCGGCCGCGCCGTAGAGCTCCTTGCGCGACCGGAGCTCGAGGTCCTTCGAGAGGCTGTTCACGTGCAGCACCGGCAGCGACGTGAAGAGCTTCTTGGGCTCGGACTCGACGATCGTGCCGTCCTGCTTGCTCCACGTCGCGCCCTCCATGAAGAGCCCGTAGATGTAGACGCCCTCGCTGGGCGGCGCGCGCACCTGCTCGGCGCGCTCGAACGGCGTCACCTCCGTGTGGTACACAACATCGTCGAGCGCCCACTTGTCGGTCTTGGAGTGTCGGCGCGTGACCTCCTGCTTCATGGCCGTGAGCATGCCCTGCGGGTTGAAGAAGCCCGTGAGCCAGAAGCAGTGTGGCCGCCGCGTGTTGAGCCACGAGCGGCTCTGCTCGTCGCGCGAGAGGAGCGACGCGAACCAGAGCCCGAGCGTCGGGAGGATCCACGAGAACTCGTCGCCGACCGACGTGCGGAGCCACGAGGGCGGCACCTTGGCGTCGAAGATCGCGTCGAGCGTCCAGCTCAGCTCCTCGGTCATCACGACCTCGCCGCGGATCGCCATCTGGAGCTGCTCGAGCATCGCGCGCACCTTGGCGATCACGCGCTGCAGGCGTTGGATCTCCTGGAAGAGAAAGATGTTGAGCGGCACCGTGAGCCCGCCGAGCCTGCTGATCTTGGCCTTGTAGTCGTCCTCGACGTAGTCCTCCGGGAGGCGCTCGAGCAGCTCGCGCGCTTTCTCGCACACAACGTCCTCGCGCGAGACGCCCGAGGCGCCGCCGCCGCCCTTGGGCTGCGTGTCGCCGAGCGTGCCGAGCAGCGCGTTCACCTCCTTGACGCGGTACGTGAGGTCCGCGTTCGGGTGCAGCCCAAAGACCTCGGGCGAGTCCACCTCGGGAAACGTGTGCAGGAACGCGCGGTAGTCGTCGATCGTGTCGGCGACCGGGATGCGGTAGTTAAAGTCGCTCGGGATGCGGAAGATCGGCTCGGCCGGGTTGTAGCTAAATGCGGGCGCGCACACCTCGGGCGTGAGGCACCACTCGGTGTAGAAGTTGAAGAGCCGGCGGTCCATGTTGTCCGTGATCTTGCCGCCGTACTGGGCCTCGGCGACCATGTACTGGAGCGTCGGCCACGAGATCGGGCCGTTGTACAGATGCTTCTCGAGGAAGATCGTGCAGGCCGAGAGGTCGCCGTTGTTGTACTCGTACGGGATGCCCCAGCCGAGCGGCCCGAACTTTTTGCGCTCGATCACGAGCGAGTGGAGGAAGCAGAGGTCGAAGAGGAGCTGCCGCCACTGGCTCGTCTCGACGCGCTCGAGCTTGTCCTGGTCCACCATGACCGTGAACGACCGCAGCAGGCCCGCGCGCAGGCCCTGCGGCGGCTCGTTCGTGACCTTGGTCGACATCTGGAGCAGCCCGAGCGGGAACGCGTCGTTCGGGAGCGCGGTGAGGAAGAGCCGGAAGCCCGGGTCCATGGCCTCGCTGAGCTTGAGCAGGACCTCCTCCATCTGCTCCATGAGCTCGAGCCCGAGCTCGCAGTTCTGAAGCAGCACCCACGTGCCGTTCACGACCGCGGCGCCGATCGCCTTGAGCGCGACGGGCTCCTGGCCCTCGCCCATGGACACGACCGCGGGCGACGGGTGCTTGCGCTTGCGCGCGAGCTGCTCGATGCTCTCGGTCGGGTCCGCGCCGATCGAGAGCAGAAAGATCACGGGCGTCTCGGCGCGCATCTCGGCAAAGATGCTGTCGATCGTGTCCGTGACCGGGTCCACGTACCGCGGGCCCATGAGTTGCGTGCTCCGGATGAACTCCTTCGTGCTCAGGATCGTGCGGTCCATGCGCAGCGAGCGCACGAGCAGCAGCTTGAGGTACGGCCCGACGGCCTCGTTCTCGGCGAGCCGCGCCTCGACGTCCGGGATCACGACGGTCTCAGGCTCGTTGTCCTCGTACCAGCGGCGCCACATCGCTTCGTTCGCCGCCATCTCGTGCGGCAGGTTCGCAAAGAACTTGCAGCTCTGCGCGAGCTCGACAACGTTCAACCACGCCTCGTTCGCGAGCCACGAGAAGGGCTTGCGGCGCACCGAGTTGATGTCGAGCGCCGCGCCGCCGCGCGTGAGCAGGATCACCTCCTCGCGGGTCAGCAGCGCGTCGGTCACGAGGATCTTCATCGTGAGCAGGAGCACGAACGTGAGCTTGTCGCGTTCGTAGAGCCCGCGGTTGATGTACCGGTACGTGAGGTATGTCATCGTCTCGGTGATGTTCGCCACGCGCTTGGACGCGAGCGCGGCCTTGTCCGCGACGTCCATGGCCTGCATAAAGAGCGCGAGGAACTGGTTGAGCGACGTCTGGTACATGCAGTTGATCAGTGACGTCTCGACGATCGAGAAGTAGAGCACCGAGCCGCGCGTGGCCACGGGCCGGAACTGCTCGCGCTTCTCGTTAATCGAGCGCCGCGTGTCAGCCGCGGCCACGAGCTTGTCCTTGACCTCGGCGGCCTTCTCCTTCGTGTTGGCGAGCACGCCGATGAGCTCCTCGTCCTCGAGCAGGTTCCCCGTGTTGCTCGTCAGGCGCTCGAGTAGCGACGCGTCGAGCGCGAGCAGCGACTTGGTGTTCAGGTTCACGTCCTCGAGCACCTGCGCGAGCTGCTCCTCGAGCGCTTTCTGCTCCTTGCCGATCACGCGCCCGAGGAGCTGCTCCTCGAGGCCCTTGATCGTGACCGTAAAGTCGATCACGGTCGTCTTGGCCTGGAGTTCGGGCCCAAAGTGCGGGTTCGGCAGCCGCGTGATAAAGTACATGGCGAACAGCGGGTTGAACTCCATGTTCTTGTCCGAGACGTTGATCGAGAGGCTCCGGCCCTTGACGATCACCTGCCGCTCGAGCACTGGGTCGAGCATCGGGTCGATCTCCTCCTCAACGCCCGTCACGACGAGCGCGCGGCCCTCGCCCATGCAGAACTCGAGCTGGTCCTTGAGCTTCGGGTGGTTCAGCGTCGTCGTGCCGTAGCTCGGCACGCGCTCGGCCTCCTTGTTCTTGATCCACGACAGCGCCTGGCCCTGTGGGTCCACAAGCAGCGGGTACCGCGACGACCGGGTCACCATGATGCCGTTCTGGATCGAGAGCGAGTCGGTCGGCAGGCCCTGGAGGTTCCAGTCCCCGACTGTACCGACGTCGACGAGGAACGTGATGACGTCCATGTCGACCGTCACCGGCACGCTCCGCGTCGCGCAGTCCGGGATGAACTTGCTCTGCACCATGTAGCTCCGAAAGTCCTGGTTGAACGGCCCGCAGTACGACACGAACGCGCACGCGACCGCGCAGTCACCCACGAGCCGGCGCTTGAGGTCGGCAAAGTTGTTCGAGTCGTCGGTCCAGCGCACGCGCTCGCCCGCGAGGCCGTTGATGAGGTCCGAGGCCTGCTGCATCTTGCGCGCGAGCGCGTTCGCGCCGTCCTCGATGCGCTTCTTCTCGGCCATCTGCGCCTCGAACATGCTCTGGAGCTCGCTCAGGCGCTCGCGGCACTTGGAGAGCCGCTGCTCGGCCGCGCTCAGCGCCTTGTTCGCGGCCTCCATCTGGCCCTCGGCGATCATGAGCGCCTCGAGCTTGGGCTTGACGATCTTGGACGCCTCGTGGTAGAACTTCATCGCGCGCACCCACGTACAGAGGCCCTCGGCCGCGAGCGACGCGTTCTTCGCGACCGCGGGGAGGAAGCCGTCGAGGTCCATGTACGGGCTCAGGAACTCGATCGTCTCCTCGTTGATCAGGTCCTTGCCGACCGCGCCAAAGTTCTGGACGTTCTTGAGGAAGTTCGAGTCGCTCATCACGCTCTGCGCGTACGGCGCGAACGACGTCTCGATAAAGTCGATCTCCTGCTTCGCCACGTTCAGCTTGGTCGGCTTGACCGCGCACAGCTGGTTCTTGAACAGGATGAGCACGCCGTCGAACACGAGCCGGATGATGTCGGCGGGCTTGGCGAGCTTCTTGATCTCGCCAATGTGCGCCGGCTTGATCGAGTCGATCGCGGTCTCGGCCTCCTCGACGAACGGCTTGGCCTTCGCGAGGTCCCGCTCGCACAGCTCCTTCTCGGCCGAGATCCGGGCCGCGTCCTCCTCGCACTTGGCCTTGATCTGCGCCACCTGGTCGCCCTCCTTGTGCGCCTCGGCGGACGAGACCTGCAGCGACTGGAGCATCGTATTCGTCTCGGCCGTCGCTTTCTGGAGCTTCACCTGCTCGTCCGCGAGCACGATCGACATGGCGTGCACGTCCTCGGCGCCCTGGATGAGCTTGCGCAGCCCGAGGTTCACGCGCTGCTCCTTCGTCTTGATCTCCTCGATCTTGACCGCGTACATCTTTTTGTACGATTCGATGAAGCTCAGGTACGACTTGGGCGTCTGGTACACGCGCCGGCGCATCTTCTGGAAGTACTCCTCGCAGAGGTCCGTCACGATGCGGTGCACCATGCCCATGTGCGTCATGAGCGCGGCCTTGGTCGCCGGCTCGCACTCCATCGCGTAGTCCTGGATGAAGCCCTTCGAGACCGCGATGAGCGCGTCCTCGGGCCACGGCAAGAACCAGTCGATCGTCGGGCCGCTGATGAGCCCCGGGAACTTGCGCGCGCGGTCCGCGAACTTGGCGTTCAGCGGCGACATGCAGAGCACGACGTGGAGGTTGTCGCGCACGCAGTCGACAAAGTACTGCTTGAGGTTCGCCGCCGTCTCGGCCTGGCCCGGCCGCTCCTTGACGAACGCGTTGCGCAGGTCCGCGGTCATGGCCATCATCTCGTCCTTGGCGAAGAGGCCCGCGACCTCGCCGGTCATGAGCACCGAGTTGAGGAGCTCGAGGAAGATCTCGTTCTTGATCTCGGCGTCCGTGAAGAGGAACGTCGTGGACTTGCGTTGGTGGCCCGCCGACTTGTACAGCGTGCGGAGATCCTCCAAGAACGCGTTCGTGTTGTACGTCTTCGTGAGCACGACCTGGAAGATCGCCGAGCCGGACATGTACGCCGCGAGCCGCGTGAGCGACTGCTTGCCCGAGCCGCCGACGCCGACAAGCAGCGCCGAGCCGCGCGGCATGTCGAGCAGCCGCGAGATGCGCAGCAGGTGGTGCAGCGCGTCGTCGAAGAGCACGAGCCGCATGCTGCGCTGCGGGAACTCGGCGTTGTACCGGTCGAGGAACTCGAGCACGCGCGCGCGGATGTCGGCAAGCGCGCCGCCGGGTTCATAGACCTTGAGCGCGGCGTCCGCGACCGCGCCGTCCTCGTCCTCCTCTGGGTCGCGCAGGAAGCTCACCATGTTGTACTGCTGGCGGCAGAGCCGCTCGAGCTCGTCGCCAAAGTGGCTCGTCACGAGCTCGGTCATGTACGCGCTGTACGTCTCCTTGTCGCGGTGGTTCGTGAGCTTGTCGCAGAAGACACGGTCGCACTCGTGCTTCCAGGTCAGGAGCACGACGTGGCCGGTCTCGAGCTTGGCGAGCCGGCCCTGCGCGACGCGCACGCCGCCGCCGCTCAGGAACGTCTCGGGCGGCGTGAGCAGCACGCCCTGGAACACGCGGCTGAGCTCGCGCATGTTGAAGATGTAGTGGAACTTGGCCGGCGTCGGCAGCAGCCGGGCCTTCATAAAGTTCCACAGGTCGATCGTCGCGCGCGTGAGCTTGTTCACGACCGCGAGCGCCTCGCGGCTGTACACGTCGCGCGCGAAGCGGCCGGCGAGCATCTGCCCGTAGATGTCGTCGATCGATGTAAGCGACGGCAGAATGAGGTTGAAGAGGAAGAACTGGCGCTTGAGCCGGTTCGGGATGTCGTTGCGGCCGCCGCCCGGGTGGCCCATCGCGCCGACGTACTGGAGGTCCTCGCAGACCTTAAAGTCCCCGCGCCGGTCCTTCGAGAGGAAGCAAAAGCCGCTGAGCTCGATGATCATGCGCACGATCTCGAGCGTCGGCTGGTCCCCCCAGGCGTTCACGAGCGGCATGCTCAGGTCGTCGAGGAACACGGTCATCTTCTTGCCGCCGGGCGGCCCGAAGCTCTTGCCGCCGCGCTTGTCGAGCTCCGACTCGACCGCGGTCTGGAACATGAACGCGGTCGTGGCGCTCGAAAAGTTGACGCGCTTGATCAGCATCTGGTCCGGGTTGAGCCCGTTGAAGTACATGAGCGCGCACGACGTCTTGGCCGTGCCGGGGCCGCCGACCAGGAGCACGGGCCGGCGCTGCTTGTGCAGGTTCTCGATCAGGTAGAGCGTGCGCACTGAGTCCATCGTGGGCACAAGCAGGTTGGAGAAGTCGAGCTGCTTGGCCTCCTTCGGGTACTCCCACGTCGGCGGACGCCAGACCTTCCACTCGAACGACTGCGGGTGCACGTAGTGCTCGTACACGGTCTGCCCCGCCTCGCACTTGGGGAGCAACCCGTTATCGTCGTACTGGCGCAGCCACTCGTCGAACTTGAACCGGTCGTCCTGCTCGAGCACGGCGCCGAGCGACCAGCAGAGGCAGTAGAGGAAGAGCTTCTCGACCTGGACCGCGAGCCGGCCCGCGTCGCTTTCGTCGAGGCTCTGCCCGTGCTCACCGAGCAGCAGGCCCGTGAGCAGGTGGAAGAGCCGCGAGGCCTGCCCGATGCGCGACACGGTCATCACGCCGCTCGTGTTCCGGTTCAGGTAGTCAAAGCACTGGCCCGGATTCACCGGCGAGTTCTCGCCCATGTACTTGAGGAAGAGGTCGCGCAGGATCGGCTGGTGCGCCGCGGGGCGCCGGCGCACCCAGGCCTCGACGACCGGCGCCCAGTCGAGGTCCGTGTCACTGACAAACACAATGCCCGCGCGCGAGACCGTCGCCGGGCTCGCGTTCACGAGCGTCTCGACCTCGAACATGAGCTTCACGTTGTCGGTCATCGGCATGCGGTCGCCGTTCGCGAGCGTCAGGATCTTGTTGTCGTCCAGCACGGTGTTGAGGTCCTCGATCCAGATCGCGTCGACCGGCCCGTCGCACACCATCCACGTGATGAACTTGTTGGCCTTGTTATTGAACTTGGACCACATGGCCGCGAACACGCCCGTGGTCCACTCGCCCGAGAGCGGGTCCACCTCGCCGTACATCTCGGCCGCGCGGATCGCCTTTGGGTTGAGCTTGGACTGCTTGTGGGTCACGGCCGTCGTCGTCGTGAGCGCCTGCTGGAGCACGTCAAAGATCTTGGTCTTGCCGCCGCCCGTGGGCCCCACGAGCATGATCCCGTGCCGCACGAGCTGCGTCTCGTAGAGCTGGATGACCTTGCCGACCCAGCCCGGGTGGTCCACGAGCCCGGCCTTGTCAATCTCGACCTGGAGCGCGGCCTGGAGCTCCGGGTACGACCCTTTAGGCGGGAACTGCACGGTCGGGAAGAGGTCCGCGAGCAGCGAGAGGAAGAGCGGGACGTCCTGCGCCACGAGCTTCGACAGGTTCATGTCGCGCAGCGTCTGGTACAGCAGCTTGGCCTCGAGGTCGTTCCGGTTGTCGCGCTTGATCTTGCCGGCGCTGCGCAGCACCGCGAGGATGTTGCGCAGGCCCCAGTCGTAGTGCTTCTGCGCCGAGAGCTGCTCCTTGCACGTGTTGTACAGGATAAAGAACTTCTTTGCGAGGTCCTGGTAGTCCGAGTACCCGACCGAGCAGAGCTTGACCTTCATGATGATCTCAAAGTCCGGTACCATCATCGCAACGCCCCGGAAGAGCGCCTTGAGGTTCTCCGGCAGCTCCTGCCGCCCGGCGTAGCCCGGGTTCATCGTGATGAAGTAGCCGCATACGGGCGAGAGCAGGATGTTCTGCGGGTCGCCCGGGAACTGGAAGAACTTGCTTCCCGTCTTCTTCGCATTGTTGACCGCGAGCACCTGCTGCGCGACGACCGAGAGCACAGGGAGCAGGATCCGGTTGAACTCGTCAAAGCAGCCCCAGAGTCCGCCCTGGCACAGGCCCTTGAAGATCTTGGCGCAGTCCGTGTACTTTTGCTGGTCCGTGCAGTTCGTCACGACGACGTAGATCCCGAGCGTGCGCCCGAGGTCCTTGACGGTCTCGGTCTTGCCCGTGCCCGCGGGCCCGGCCGGCGCGCCGCCAAAGTACATCCCGAGCGCCTGCGCGAGCGTGATGTAGCACCGGTCCGTGAGCGGCGTGACCACGAGCCGCTCCTTCGAGCCGAGGTACTCGTACTGGTAGTTAAAGTCCACGTCCGTGATCGCGATCACGCACGCGCCGTCGGCGTTGAACTCGTCCGCGTTGCCCGGGCGCCAGTAGAAGCGCGCCTGTTTGAGCCACTCAAAGTCGTTCGCGTCCGAGAGCTTCTTCTGTTTGTAGAGCGTCGCGAGGTCCGTCATGACGTCCCGCTGGTGCACGTGGATCGTCACGAGCGTCTCGATCTTGATCCGGTTCTGCTTGGCGCCGAGGTCCGTGAGGCACCAGTTCGAGAGCTCCGTGAGCACGAGCGCCTGCTTGGCGCTCGTGTCCTTCATGACCGTCTTCTTCGCGCGGCACTGCTCGAGCGCGGTCTGGATGTCCGTCGTCCACATGAGCTGGATCCCGAGCAGCGCGAACTGCGCGATGTATCGGTCCACGAACTCGCGCAGGCGCTTGAGGTCGTTCCCGACGACGCCAATGTCGACCGCGCTCTGCCGGCACAGGTCCTTCATCGTGATCTGCATGCCGCGCAGGAGCGTCGCGAGCCAGTCCTCGATGTTGCCCTGCGCGCGCACGACCTGCGAGAAGCGCACTTCCTCGACGCCGGACGCCATCGTGTGGATCAGCGTCTTGTCTTTCTTGTCGTGGTAGACCTTCTCGATCGAGTCAAAGACCTTCTCGTAGTGCTCGTTCATGCTCAGCGGGTCGCTCCCCTGCGACAAAATCATGAGCAGCCCCGGGTTCGACACAAAGTAGAACCGCGGGAACTTGTTGCGCTTCTGCTCCAAGTAGCCCTCGAGGCTCTTCTGGCACTTCTCGAGCTCCGAGTACATGGTCGGCAAGCACGACTTGAGCAGCTCGCTCGCGCAGCACTGCACGACGTTCTTCGTCTCGACCGACTTGGCCATGATCTTGGCCCAGTCCTTGTCCACTTTCTGAAACTTCTTGGCTTCGGCGGGCATCTGCTTGGCGATGTCGCCGCCCGTGAACACGGACTCGAGCGAGCACCAGAGCATCTGCACCTTGATCCAGCGCTCGAGCGTCTCGGACGTGTCCGAGAGCTGCTCGAGCGTCTGCTGCGCGACATCGCGGAACGGCGCCACGTGCCGCATCGAGAGCATCGTCTGGAGGTTCATCTGCGTCTCCTCGAGC
Organism: [Pythium] brassicae (nom. inval.); assembly: GCA_008271595.1. Classification (NCBI taxonomy): domain Eukaryota; phylum Oomycota; class Peronosporomycetes; order Pythiales; family Pythiaceae; genus Globisporangium; species [Pythium] brassicae (nom. inval.). The sequence continues at coordinate 9,266 of SMMQ01002741.1, read as the reverse complement.
TCCTCGACGATCGGCACGACGGCCTTGAGCACCGGCACGTTCCGCGTCTTCCAGTCCTGGAACTGGAACTCCTCCGTGGCCCACCGTGCGTGGATCTCGGCGAGCTGGACCTCGATCTTGAGCTGCTTGTCCGCGCCGTCCGTGATCTCCTCGATCTCGGCCTTGAACGCCACAATGTTGGCGTCCATGAGCGCCTGGAGCTTAAAGTCCACCGCGGTCACGTCCAGCACCGTGCCGGTCTTGTCCATCACGGCGTCCCAGTGCCGCGGCTTGATCGAGTCCTTGCTCAGCTCCTGGAGCAGCGGCAGCACGCTCGTAAAGTCGTCGATCATCTGCTTCAGGTCCGTGTACGCCTCCCACTCGCGCAGCTTCGCGGGCATCTTCTTGCACCGCGCCGCGAACGCGTCGACCTTCTCGGTCATCGCCTGCACGCGCGCCGCGACTGCAAGCCACGGGATCTGCTTCCACTCCTCGATCGTCCCGAGCACGTCCGTGTAGAGCCCAAAGAGCTTGTCCTGCAGCTGCAGCTCCTTCTTCGTGGCCTCGAGCTCCGGGTACGCGGTCTTGGGCAGCGCGAAGAGCTCCTCGCCGGACGCGTACAGCTCGAACTTGCGCTCGCGAATCTTGAACTCCTCCTTGAACCGGTTCAAGCGCTCGACCGCCTCCGCGGGCGGGATCCCGATCACCATCGGCCCGTTCGCGACATAGTCCTCGCGGAAGTGCTTGACGTCGACGACGAACTCCTTGATGTCGCGCAGGAGCCCGCGCTTGAAGCCGGCCTGTGTCTTGCTCAGCTCGTCCGTGCGCGCCTCGGCATGGTGCACGAGCTTGCGCCAGTTGCTGCGCAGCACGGACTTTTGGTCCATCTCCTCCTTCTCCATGAAGCCGTCCGGGAGGTAGTACTCGAGCATCTCGTACATGTCGAGCACCGGGTTGATCTCCATGCTGATGCCGCTCTCTCTCGCGCGCACCTCCTTGAGCAGCGTCATGACGAAACGGAGCGAGTCGAGGTCCACGACCTTGCGGTTCAGCTTGCCGGTCGTCGCGCGGAAGAATTCGGTGAGCGACTCCATCTTGCGCCGCGCCTGCGCGTGCAGGTTGTCGCTGAACTTGAGCTTCCACTGCGCGTTCTCGTGCTTGAGCTGGAGCTTGATGTTGCGCGTGTTGAGCGACAGCGCGCCGATGTTGTAGACCGGCGGGAGGCCCGAGATCTCGCCGTCGATCGCCACGAACGACTGGAGCTTCTTCTCAAAGTCCTGCAGCTCGGGCCCGCGCTTCAGGAACGCGTCGTACGCCGCGTCCTTGGGCTCCATCCAGAGCCACTCGTAGCGCCCGAACGACCCGAGGTACTCGGTCACGTTGTTGCGCAGGCCCTGCACGCTCCCGGTGAGCAGCAGCACGACGCGCACGATCTCAATGTCCTTGGTGATGCGGTCAAAGAACGTGACCTTGGGGGTCGCCGGCGATGCTGCTGGGCCGCTACCGTTGCTGTTGTTGCTGTTGTTGCTGTTGTTGCTGTTGTTGTTGTTGTTGCTGTTGTTGCTGTTGCTGTTGCTGTTGCTGATATGGTGCGAGCCGCTCGCGTCGGTCTGCCCCCAGTCAAGCAGCTCCTTCGAGCAGCTCAGCACCGTCTTGGCCGCCTTGTTGATCGCGAGCTGGATGTCGTCGAGCGACGGGTGCAGCACGACCCGCGGCACGCTAAGCTGCACGTCGACCTCGAAGAACGGGCGCTCGATCGTAAACACGTTCGACGCCACGCGCGAGGCCACGCGCTTCTTGATCGTGTTGAGCGAGTGCTTGGTGCAGTGCAGCAGCGCCTGGTACATAAAGTGGTTGTAGTGCTTCTTGAGCTTCGCGGCCTCGTCGCCCGCGACACCCTCGATGTGCGAGTCGAGCGGGTACTGCACGATGATCTTGAGCAGGTCCTCGACCGCGTGCTCAATCTCGACGTTCTTGCCCTGCAGCAGCGCGCCCGCACGCCGGATGTTAGCGCTCTGCATCGCCACGAACTCGTCGAGCGCGAAGGACTGGTCCACCGGCAGGTCCACGAGCAGCGTCTTGGACACGATGCGCATGTTCTTCTCAATCCGGTTCTCGATGATGTCGTTGATGTTGGTCACGAGCTCCTCGAGGTGCTGCAGCCCGCTGTGCACGTGGTGCCGGTACGCCTCGATGTTCATGCTCGTCCACGTGAGCGTGACCATGCCCGGCCGGAGCTTGAACTCCATGTCGTTAAAGTGCGGGCGCAGCAGCAGCGCGGTCACCGGGATCACCTTGGCGACGATCCGGTCGTACTCGGCGAGCGCGTACTGGAGCTCGTTAAAGTAGTTCTTGAACTTGTCCTCCTGCAGAAGCACGATCTTGGCGGCCTCGGGGATCTCGATGCCCATGCGGTCGAGGCACTTGGCCTCGCGTAGGAGCTGCAAGATCTCTGGGTCAAAGTTCACGTACAGCTTGTTGTCCTCTGGGTGCCGGATGATGAGCGTCGCCTGCAGGCCCGCCTTGGCCGTGTCGATGTACTGCACCCAGGCCTGGTACCAGATGTACTCGAACGCCACGAGCGTGCGCGCGACCTTGTTGTACATCCGGATGATCCGCTTCGCGTCCTTGCTCGCGAGCACGTTCTGGTTCGCCTCGAACTTTTTCATCGGCTCCTCGATGCGCTTGAGCAGGTGGCGCGACCACGTGATGTTGCCCGCGACCGGCGGCAAGTTGCGCGGGTACGGCGGTCCGTGCTTGTGCTTCTCGTACTGTTGCAGCACGTGCTCGAGCTCGAGCCCGTAGTTCTGGAAGATGACGTTGAACTTTGAGTCGAGGTCGGACTTGAGGTTCTCGCGCTGGAGCAGCGCCTGGAACTTGCGCAGGAGCGCGAGCGAGTGCTCGATCGACGAGATCGTCTCGAACGAGTCGTTGATGAACTTTTGGAGCAGGCCCTCGAGGTCGGCGATGCGCACGTTGAACTCGACATAGTCGCGGTCGAAGCGGTTGTTCTGAAAGTCGAGCAGGTCGTGATTCCGGTACTGGAACTCGCGGATGATCGCCGCGAAGCGCGCGATGAGGTCCTCCATCCCCTCGAGCCGGTGCTGCCCGAGCGACGCGAACTGGTGGATCGTCGTGAACATGTCGATGAGCTTCGCGACGCGGCGGCAGAAGAGGTCGAACTTGCCAAAGATCTTCATCTCGTTGAACTCAAACTGCTTGCCTTTCGGCGTCGCAAAGAGCTTGTCCTTGGTCGCGCGGTACTGCTGCTGGTACGCCTCGTTGAGCTTCAGGCACGCATCGAGGTGCCGCACGAGCTCCTCCGGGTCGCGGTCCCACATCGCCTCGTAGCTATCGCCGCCCGTGACGCAGCGCTTGCAGTTCGCGATCATCTGGTTCGTGATCTTCGTAAAGAGGTTCGCCATGCGCTCGGTCGTGTTGTAGTACCGCGCGATCGAGTGGATCATCTTGATCGAGTTCATGAGCGCCGGCAGCGTGTCGACGATCGAGCTCGGCGAGCCGCTGTAGAGCGGCACGAGGAACTTCTCGAGCGTGAAGAGGTACTTGACGTTGTCCTTCGCCTCGTTCGCGGCCTCGGTGATGCCAATGTCGATCTGCTTCCAGCGCCGCAGCAGCGTCTGGATGCGCTGCTTCGCGTCGTCGCCGACGCTCTTGCTCGTGCGGCTCAGCACCGTGAATACGTCCTTGTACTCGGCGAGCTTGAGCTGCTCCGTGATGCTCGTGAGCCGCTGCATGCGCCGGCGCCAGTGCTCAAGCTCGCCCAGGGGCCCGTCGTCGTCGACCGGCTCGTCGCGGCCGCCGCTTCGACCGCCGCCGCCGCTGTCGCCTGTCGCGTTCGTCTCGAGGTACGTCGCGATGACGTCGCACCAGTCCTTCAGCACGTCCTCGTAGTGCGCGATGAGCCGGGGCGAGTCGGCGGCCTGCAGCACACGGCTGCCGTTCGCGCCCGCGGCGCCGGCGTGGCCCGCGGCGTCTGCGAGCAGCTCGCGGTCGGGGCGCCGGAGCTCGAGCCCGCTGTCCATGCTGCTCAGCGCCTCTTTGAGGTCGGTCGCGAACTTGTCCGACTCGCCCATGAACTCGCCTTTGAGGTCCGCGTCCGCCTTGCCCCACTCGTCCTTGGCCCGGAGCAGCGGCGTGAAGAGCGCCGTGATCGTCGTCTCGAGGTCCCGCAGGATGTTGGGCGCCAGCTCGCCAAAGCACAGCGCGCTGTCGCCCGCCTTCGCCGCGTCCACGGGCTTCCCGTCCGCGGTCGTGCGCAAAAAGTAGCAGCACTTGGCGCGGATCGGGAGCGAGCTCCCGACTGTCAGGCACAGCTTACCGGCGCCGGCCGCGCTGTTGTTGTTGCTGCTGGTGGTGCTCAAGGGTGCCGCGCTGGCGCGTGCATCGGACGACGTGCTGCTGTCGCTCGCAGCGCCTGCAGCGCCAACCTGCAGGTGCACGAAGAGCTTGCACGCGTCTCCTCTTCCCGCGAGCATGTCATCGAACGCGCGCCGCACGACCGCGGTCGCGAGGAAGTCGGCGACGTCCGCCGGCGTCACCGCCGGGTCAAAGGCCTCGAGCAGGCGCGCGCCGACCCATTGCATGCGCGTGTTCCACATCGCGTCGTCGCCAGCTGCGCGTCCTTGACCGACGTGCTCAGCAGCGACTTGCAGGCTGTTCGTGAGCACGCACACAGCAGCGGCGGCAGCGGCGCGTCGGCATTCGTTTCATACTCGCCGCCTCTTCACCATGAAACGAAGCGGTGATAACGGGTTAATTCGAGAGATAACCTCCTTGGTGCGCCATTAAAACCCACGACAGAATGTGTTTCGGACACATCGAAAAAAACCCACAACAGTTGACCAGAAATTGTTGTACGTACGAAATACTTCGTACGAATTTGTACGTATCTACAAAATTGAAGTTTATCGAGCAACATGTCGCAATGCGAAGACGAAAAAAACATTTCTCTGGCTTCTCGCAAATGTTGGGATTCCTGGAAAGAAACAAATGGTTTTCCATTTTTATGGATTTTTTTTGTAAACCGGTATTTTTCGGTTTTCTTCCTCGAGTGCACAGACGCGCAACCTCATTCTTCAAATCACTTCGAAGAATGAAGACCCATGGACAGCGATCCACACGTCCACGATCTCACATTCTGGACTCCGACAGACCGCGCGCTGTACATGTCTTACCTGGATCCAGAATGCTGCAAGATAGTCCTCATCTCAATGTTCGTCGTGACTCTACTCAAGGTGAATACGATACATCTTGTCTGTTTGTGTCTATTGTCTTGCGTTATTGTAGTACTAATGCACGCAGGTTGAGCACGCTGTCACGGCGCTCGCCTTGAAAGGCCCGTTCGGGGCGGATCCTGACAGATAGCGCACATATAGCTGGTTCCAAAAATGAAAAAAAGTTTCAAAAAGGAAAACAATCGTATTCAATCGAAAATTGCTTCGTCTGCGAGGCGCGGAGCAATGTAGCTCTCCATGTGCTCCAAGAACTTCGCGCAAACCTGCGCAGCGACCTGCCCGCTGCAATTCTCAATAACCGCAAGGAGCTGGCACTCATTTCGTGGCGCACCTCGTCTCACAAGGTTCTTCCACTTGGATAAGAACTCCTCGACGGGGTTGAGGAAAGGGGAGTAGGGGGGAAGGAAGAGCAAGCTGTGGCCAAACGCAGCGAGAGAGTTGCGAATAATAGTCGCCTTGTGAAAGGCGACGTTGTACATGACGACGATCGCTTCCTTTACGCGAGCTGCTTCCAGAGCAACCACCAGGTCCTCCACAAAGGCGTCAAAGAGCATGAGTGAGCGGAGGCTCCACCACGCAAGGATGAGCGGCTGCCGCGTGTACACTCTGTTAAGTACGATTATTTTTCATTTAGAAACTTTTTTTCCATTTTTGGAATCAGCTGTGTGGAGTCGGCCTATGCATTCATCGAGCGGCTGCCGCGTGCAGATGCGGAAGTTCGGGTTCCACATGCTTTTCACCACAAAAAGCTGATCCTGATCGACGAAACAGTCGTTATTCACGGTGCGTAGCGTATCTTTTCTGATACTGACACTGATACTGGTACTACGTGGATACTAATACTGGTGTCAAGCACTGCGAACCTGTCACTGCGAGCCATCAGTGGCACCAACAAGGAGTTCATGACCGTCGAGCGCGACGGTCGATCTAGGCGATGCAAGATCAAGTCGTTCTGCGCTCGCTGGGATGGCTCGGACCCTGTTCGTCAAGTGTTCAACGACCTTGGCGGGTCATTTCTATCGGCCGAATGTTCATATGGATGAATG
>SMMQ01002739.1:9163-21147 GCA_008271595.1 [Pythium] brassicae (nom. inval.) | reverse complement strand
GGCAAATGCGAACACTGCGAACTCACTCAAAACGCACGCTTGCATTCGCTCACCGCTAAGCTGGTGGTGTTCTCCTTGCTCATCGTCTACTCGGCCTTGGCACCAGTCATCACGAAGAACAGCAACTCGAAGCGGCGACGAGTCAGCTCTTGGCCGACGAAGTCGTTCGAGACCGTCTTGTCTGTGTGCCGCCACAGCTTGTAGCAGACGGACAGCCCACAGCTGAAGCCATCGAACTGAACAGACGAGTTCGGCGCGACGACCTCGTACTCCACCAACACGTCCTTCTCGATCTGCCAGCATAGCATGTCAAGAGTCTTCACGTACTGGTTCTTGTTGAGCGAGTCGTAGTAGAAAATATCCTTCGTCTGCAGGTCCGCCACGATACCACACCAGTGGTAGTTTCTGAAGTTGACGGGCAGCAGGATATAGCGCACCCCGTCCTCGTTATCGTGGCCCACGATCCTTGCCATGACCTCGTGCGCCACCATCTGTCCGCTTGGCCTACGTGGTCCCATCGCCTCCGCCGACACGAACCCCGCGAAGCGCACAGACGAATCCGTCTCATCCAGACGCTCGCAAAGCGTCTGGATCAACGCGTCGTCGAGCCAGTGCGGCGGCTTCGTGCGGTAGAGACTGGAAACACGGATGTCGGTCTTGAGCCCTGGAATAATCATGGACGGATACATGGGCCGGAACTGGTCATGCATGTCGCGCACGCGTTGGTGAAGGTTTGGCGGCACGGCGGTGAGAGCGTCCGATAGCAGCCACTTGCACATCGCCGTGCTAGCCATGCACGAGCAGCGCAGCACCTCGATACGCCGCATCGTCTCAATTTGGAGCCGCGTGAACGAGCCGACGCCAGCGATCGTCGCGATTTCGACCTCTTGTGCGGTTGTCTGCGATGGCTGAGTTGGCTGGCTCGTCTGGCTCTGCGATGACACTGAAATGGCGTCGCTGACCGCGTTTGTCAGCGACAACTTGCGCACGCTCGCGTCCAGGAGTTGCCTCGGAAGCACGTAAAACGCGTCTTGCTTCAGCACCAAGTTCACGCGTCTCTGGTACTTTGGGTGCTTTTTGTCATGATCCGCGAATTTGACTGCCACGCCCTCCAGTCGCTTGAGCGTTTCGTCCAGACCAACACCCTCGCGATCGAGTGAGTCCACCAGCTGGAGCAGCGTTATGTCGCCAAGGCTGCGCCTGGCTTTCTCGGACGCATTGAGCCTCGCGCGGTCCTGCTTCTCCTCTTTTGAACGCGCCTGCTTATCGAGAGCCGGGCGCCCCGTCTTCTTTGCCTTCGGGTTCAGTCGGATGGGCAGGGGCTCATCGCCGGCGACGTCGTCGAACGAACCAGACGGCAGATAACGTGAGGTCCATGACCGCCTCCAGAAACGACAGGATCCGGACCAGGATCCGACCGGGTCTCGTCCAGGACTGGTCGAGGATCGGTGGTGTCAGGAGCGTCGGCACTCTGCCTCGCTTCGTCGTGCGTGAGCTGTGTGCTGGCAGGGTCTGGCGTGGGGTCTGCTGGCCGCGACACGGCGTCGATCGCTTCTGGCTGCGCGAGCTGGGCTGCGGCTGTCGCCAACATCTGCACATCACCAACGTCGTCGGAGTACAGACTGTGCGTTTGTGACGGGTCGACCCACTCGCGCTCGTCCGCGACCGCCATTTCCACACGGATGCGCTTTCGCTGGCGGGTGTTCCGCCACTGGCTGAGCAGAAAGTCCAAGAACTCCTGGATCTCGTCGTAGTCTTCTATGTCCGCGAGCTCCGTCGAGATAATCTTCGTGGCACGTATCGCCTCCTTGTACTTGTCAGCAGCTGATCGCGCAGTCGCCCCTGCGTCGCGACTACGCGGCTTGTTGTACACCACATGGCGGACTTCAACCAGCTCGTCCTCGCTCTGCACCCATCTGACAAAGCAACAGGACAACACATGATTTGGTCCGTGCGATACCTTGGTTAGTACTGGTCCAGTCCAGGATCAATCCTGGGCCAGTCCTGGTCCGAACTTGGATAAATCATGGTAGAGACCTCGACAATCAAATTCGCGATATGCTATTGCATGTACCTGACGTCGAGTCGAGCCAGCGGGGTGATGGTCGCGTCGCCGCGGTGCTTATGGAACGCCAACGCGTGCCTGCATGGCAGCTTCATCGAGCTGGCGAAGTGGCAGTCGCACTTCCAGTCGAGAAGGTTAACCGTGTGGGTTAGTGTGCGCCGCGGACCTTCGCCATACTTTGATCGGCTCTGTACTTGTACACGTCCGACTTGAGCGTAACCGCTGCGAACTATGGCTTGATCTGCTCGGCCACGAAGTGGGTGGTAAAGTGTATCACCTGCGCCATCTCCTCATCGTACACTGCGTTCGTGAAGCGACCGACGCGGAGCTTTTTGTACATGTACTCCTTCTCCCGTCGCCGAGCCGTCGCCACCATGGTCTCGATGCATATCGGCATGTTCGTACTCCCCGACACCCCGCCCATGAACTTCCAGAAGAAGTTCTCCAGACGATTGTTCGTGTGGTTCTTGAAGTGGGGGAGCTTTGCGCGGAGGTACAATACCCACATCTCCTTGCTCGAGTTCCAATTGCGGTCCACGTACTCGATTGAGTCGTCATAGTTGAGCCGTGTGCAGAGCTGCTCGAGCAATGCTCAGTTCTCGTAGTACTCCTCACTGGTGGATGCGTAGATCAGGTTGTGGATGACGTAATCGATGATGGCTGAGTGGTCGTCGGCCGAGATCTTTGGGTACTCGGGCTTGCAAGACTGGAGCTTCAGGTACTTGATCACATGGAACAAGCAGATCAGCACTCTTGCCTCGGGGAAGTGCGTGTTGACTAATCGGATGTTCTGCAGGTCCTTGTCCAAGATCACGACCTGGAGCATCTTGAAGCGGTCCGGGTTGGCTCGCTTGAAGTGCTCGAGTGCTTTGTCCATGTGCCAGTCCGAGTTGGGCTCGAGCAGCTGCTGTTGAACGACCTGCCCCTCTCCAAACTCGTCCATCACCATAAAGGTGCACAACTGGTAGTTGTATCTGCGCATCATGGACAAATCCTGTGTTAGTCCTGAGCAAGTCATGGACGAGACATGGACACAATATCACATACCGATTCGTCTTGTGCGTACAGTCCACCAGCAGGAGCTCGGGCAAGCGCGAGTACATCTCGCGCATGTGACGCGTCGTCATGGAGGCCACGCAGCTCTCGCCGGCGCCGGACTCGTCGATCGTCACGATTGACCCATCATCATCCTTCAGGAATCTTGCGAGCATAGACGCTGTCGCTTCGTCATCATCCTTTCGCGACACGCTCGACTTGTGCGCGTTCACGAGATTGTCCACGTCGTGCTTAATCACGTTCTCAGACTCGTTCAGCAGGTAGTCGTAGATCTTAAACCGAGGGGTGCCGGTGGCGATCATCGTCTCCACCCGAGACTTGGTGTCCGGGTCCTTGATGCCGCCCGAGGATGGGTACGTGCCGAACGTGTCCTCATCGATCGGTTGGTTGTGCTGAAGCAGCGCGGACTTCACCGCAAGGCACCACGAATCGCCCTTCATCGCCATCTGAACAACGAACCGGAATGGGCAGTCCGTGAAGCGAACGTGCCGGCGCGATCTCTTCCCCGCGCCTCGCTCCATTGGCTTCCATCCATGGGTGAGGGTGTAGACGCGCTGATATGTCTCCCACGATTCTGGCAAGTAGAAAACAGACCCGTCCTGCGCCCCCTTTGTGCGCGCAATCCGCTTGTTGCGCTAACGGCAGCTCATCACCTCGTGAAATCGAATCACTTGATGTGTCTCCTCCGAGTACTGACGCAGGTAGGAGAACCATCCTGCCCAGTCGCTGTGCTCGGGCTCGGGTGGGCTCACGCGGATGTTGTTCTTCAAAACCTGGACCACTTCTGGACCAGACCTGGATCCAGGATCCGCATCCCCACTTGATCCGCTCAACTCCTCGTCTTTCTCCTCGTCCGCCAAGCCCGGCGCAGTCGCATCGCGCTTCCTCTGCGACGCCAGGGACGCATCAGCAGGAGCCGGCGTTTCTTCGTGCGCCATGGCGACACTCTCGCGACGTTGTTCGGCAACGCTGGCAAAGTACTTCGTCGACACCGCTCTGGTCACGGGTCGCTTCTCCACGCGAAGTGCCGGTGCGGCTGGTTTTGCTGCCACGGTCGGCTTCGCTGACGCACCTGGTGCAGCTCGCGGGCCTGGCGCGACCGACTTGGCTTGCACAGCTGGTGGGGCTTGTGCTGCGGGAGGAGCTTGCGTCGGCACCGACGGAGCTTGCGCAGCCGGGGTGCTTGGTGCCGCCGACTTCTCTTCGTCGAGGCTCGGCACAACGCCAGGCGATGCTCTGGCGAGGAGGCGCGGACTCTTGCGTGGTGTCTGCGGCGACGCAGCAGCCGACCTGGTCCCACCCTGGCTCCGTCTGCGAGGGATCCGCGGCGAAGGTCGCGCATCTGTCGAGTCAGCACTCGGCGCTTGAACCGGCGCGAGCGTCTCTGGGATCGGCGCTTGACCGCAGCTCGCATCCTTCGATTCCTCATTCATCACAATTACGCGTCTGCAAGCTGCAATACGCACGCAATGACACAACAGGTTTCGAATCCTGTGATAGTTCTGTACACTCATGTCTCCTGCTTCAATCACTCTTCGTCTCATTTCGCGCTGGAGAACACCTCGGGCATTTCCACGTCCATGTCAAACTCACCGTCTAGGTCGTCAAGCACATCAACCAGTACGTGCGTTGGGTTGTGCGACGTTCGGTCCCCCTCGTCGATCTTGTTGACTTGCGCAAGACCGATAAACTGCTTGTTCGCGCTCAGGAAGCTGCACATGTCGACGTTGTGGTTGACCAGGCTCGCGCGCTGCGGTGGGACCATCCGTTCTGCTGCACCAAAGTGGCGTTTGATCTGCGCGCACGACTTTGAAACAGCGAAGTACAGCCGCGCAACATGCGGCAAGAACTTGTAGTTGTTATGCTCCGCTTGCTCCTTCCACTACCGGACTACGTTGGTGGTCGCCAAGCTTGGGTTGGCCAGCCACCGCTGAACCCCTTCCTCAACTCGACTATCGTCGACGTTGACTTGTGGAGCAACTTGTACCTAGGCCCCGAACAACGGCAGGAAGTCGTCGGAGATGGCGGGGGCTGCGCCGCTCTCACTCTTCGCCGCGCGTTAGCTGGGCTCTGCCGCCACCGAGGTCTGGGCAATCGATGTCATCGCCTTTCTGACCTTATCGAGTACTCTGCACTTCATGCTGTCGACAGCGCGGTTGCATAAGTCTGCGTTCACATCGCTCTGAGTGTTGCAAAAGTGCACCTTCTTTGCCAAAGAGACATCCAGGTTCTTGAACTGGGGCTGTAGCAGGAGCTGCACCTCAAAGACGACCGACGCCTCCAATCTGGCGCCGAGATCTGTGTAGCGCTTGAAGAAGCGCTGATTGAGCGCCTCGCTCATGATCCCCCTGGCCTTCACAATCAGCGGGTCGAGCTCGGTAGGGATGAAGAAGCGCTCGTTCTGGGCCGTCGATCGATGGTCGTGGAGCGGCTCCCTTGGGCTCAGAGTCACCATGCGCAGCTTGAAGAGCGTGAGGAGTGTCTCGACTTGCGTCGGCGCCTCCGCTTGCGACATCGCGTTGAGTGCCGATATCGGTTGAAGGGGCGACAGCATCTGGTACAGCAACTCGCGCTCGCCTGCGAGAGGGGACTGTGTAGTTTGTGCATGCCTAGGATTCTGCGGCCGAGCCGCGAACCACTCTTTGAATGATCCCTACTTGTCCAGAACGCTCTGGACAAGCTTTGTCAAGCCGAGGAACCTGTGCGCCTGAAAGTTCGCGAGCCGCACAGCCTTGTCCATCGCCTCGAGTTGGCAAAGCGACTCGAAGAGAGAGCCCATCGTGCTCACGTCTCGCACGATCCTCACTGTGCGGCGAAGGTCCTCAACAAGCTGAGTCATGTCGATGTTCTTTGTCGTTGCCTTTGCCTCGATGCCAAACGCGAACTCCGTTGCGGCATTAAGTAGGTGGGCGAGGCACCACTCCCGCTGCAGCCCGATGCCCTTCGTCATCATCCATTTCACTTCGCTACCGGCGCCTGCCGTGGCGCCAAAGAAGTCGCCGGTCGCTAGCTCAAAGTACGACGCCATCTGCTCAACCCACCGCTCGAGCGGCCCACGAATGCCACGAGCGCGTTCTCCATACATACGGTCAAAGCGCCGCGTTCCTAGCAGGACAGAGCGCACGCTCCAATCCTGATCGACGAAGTACACCCGCATCCCCAGATACTTAGTCGCTTGGACTTTGCAGGTCCTGAAGTCGACGACCATAGTGAACGACGCAACGACTTCGACTCGCGCCTTGTTCATGTGGCTGATGGCGACCTTCTTAGCCGCTGCGCACAACCGACCACATGGTGCGAAAAGATCTTGGCATCGAGCGTCACATTGAAGCTCTCCTTCATAATGAGCTGCGTAATCATCTTTCAGTTGTCGTACTCGCTGATCCTGAAGGGCAAGTTGTTGTACGCGATCATCGGAGTGGCGACGAGCTGGTACGGCCGCCGTTTGTTGTGCTCGAACATTGGTGCCGACTCCAGGTGCTCGATTACGTTGACGAGTCCGCTTGTTGTCTCCTTTCGGCTGGGTCTTGTGCGTTGTGATGTTGTGGTCTTTGGAGAAGTGCTGTGTCGCATTGGAGGTCTTACCACTGTACAGCGGGTAGAATCTCATCTGATCTCTTCACCTCTGCGTTCCGAAGCACACCCACCCCACAGTCTTCCTCTGCAGGTCCATGAAACGCACGCCCCACCGATACATCGTCGACCACTCGCCTTGCGTCGCTGGCAGCACCTCAAAGACGTGACCGCTGTCGAACTCGGCAATCACCCCTTCAACTGCCGCTGGTGTTCACATTGCGGACATGGCTGTTTCCGGAGCGGCTTTGGAGCAACTCGAGACGTGCGATGCGCGAGCGTACAATAGCGGTCCCTGCTCGCGTGTTGCCGCGTCACTCACGTGGTGTCGATACGCGAACCATTCTAGTGCCGTGGCGGGCGACTGCTTGCCGCAACCTCGAACGCATTCCCACCGCGAGTGGCCCTGCTGATGCTTCCACATGCTCCCCTGACGGTAGGAAGCAGTGCTGACCTTGGTGACGTTCTTTCACCCCGTGGTGTGACGTTGACGTGTGAGTTCCTCCGAAGTCTGCGGCCTCCAGAAAATCGCGATCTCCCCATCGACTTTCAGCGTATGCGATCCTCGGATTGTGAAGATATTAAGTTGCGCTGAGCGGGGCCATCCGATTTGTGAAGGAATGATGCCTTAAGCGGCAGAGTTTTGGTAGATGTTGCGAGTGAAGCAATGTACTTCTGTTTGTCACTTTGGGGGTGGGAGAGAGAAAGCGACAAACCGTTATATCGTCTTCACAACCGGTTTCTTCACACAAGGTGTGAGTCAACCTCGAAACAATACCGCATGGACAGAAAATGAGCGTGAGCAGGCGCAGCTCGTGCACCCTGAAACGAAGTTTAAGGCTTCAAGGTTTTTCGTCCAGAATTCCACTTCTATCGATTTGAGGGAAGGAAAATTTGTCGCACAATCACTTCCAGGTCGAACTTCCCAATTTTGTAAAGGTTGGCCATTTTCAGCTGCAGCAATGTGAAGGTTGATACTGCGACACACCAACTTTAAACGCTCGCCACTCTGATTGGACGAAAGTCCATTTATTTTCTTGAACCTTCCAGGTGGGCAAGTGAAAGGTACACTACTCGAACCTCTCCACAAAATAGTTCCATATCTGCAGACCTCCTCGTGCGCGCACGACGCCGCCATCGCCTGCACGCGCGACTCGCTAACGCCTCTGCCAGGGTGAGTTGATAGTATCAACAGCCTCGAAGGTGTCACGAGTTTGAACAATGACCACGGTGAATGATTAGAGGTGAGAAGACTGGTACTCGCGACACCACCAGTGGCACAAGAAGCGGCGAGCATTCTCCACACTAGTGGTAGCGACACAAAAGCGGCGAGTACTCTCCACGCGTGCGGTAGAGCTCACCTCGCGTGAAGTGCCCGCACGACCTGTCTGGCGTGCTGCCGGTCCCTACTCACGTCAATCGACGCAAGAGTACGTCCAGTGTTGCAGTAATCTCTGCCGCGTGCTCCGAAGCTTCGTTCTCGGTGGTCAAGGATTTTGAAGCTTCGACACGTCCAGACGGGCTCTCGCCACGCGCAGCAAGACGCGCGCAGGTCTACACCACAACCCACAGATCAAGCCCAGTGCGGTGGAGAAATCCACGTGCGTGCGGAGCTCGCGACGACACAGCGTCCATCTCACCGCTCGAGCTTTCTATGGCTGAAACGACTACGTCTGATAACTGGCAGAGGCTCGGGTAAGACGCCTGTGGCGCGGTTACCTGGGTCGCTGCCCAGCTAGTGAGCGAGTCAGTGATCAGCTTGCAGACTTCTGATTGCTATGAGCGCGGTTCTGGCTGCGGTTGAAGACGCAGTCACTCTGTTCTCGCTGGGCGAAGAATCGCTGCTGAAGCTGAGGCCTCCAAAGCCAAGCGAGCGTTGGTGGTGTTCAAGTGGGGCGTTCGCGTGCTTGACAAGAACTACAAAAGATGCAATGGCAACGCCGACCCCTGTGAGCAACTCGGTTGGATCTGCCCAGGGAGTCACGCCTGCCGAGACGCGCTGGAGTTCTTACAGCGACAAGACCTCCAATGCAACTCTATACCTGAAGGACGCTCACGGCGTCGTGTCGGGCAAGACCGAAGCGGAGAACTCGACAAAGCGCAGCAGATATGACAAGATTGAGTACCTGAAGTCACTCCCGATGTTCGTAAAGAAACTAACACGGCTGAACCTCCTTGTCCGGACTCGCTGCATCGTCATCAACGGCTTGCTCTTCGTAAAGGCGAGTGCGACGACTCTGTCATCATCAACGACCTGTTTGTTAAGGACGAATTCCGCGTCAAGATGAATCGCAAAAACCAGCCGTGTACACCTCTACGATGAACTAGACATTATCTAGTCCATCGTAGAGGTGTACACGGCTGGGAAGCGCGAGGACACGCGCCATATCCAGCGCAGCATCATGAGCGACGCGCCAAATCTAACTCTTGTAGAGGACATCTGGACCTGTCCGACGCAGAGACTAAACTACTTGGTCCTCCGGGTCTAATTCGTCGAACTCGACTGAAAGTTGTGGTCGATCCTGCTTGGCGTTCGCCGGTTCAACCCTGACTATACAGAGCGCGGCGAATGCATCCGCAAGCCCTTCAAAAGATGGATCGCCGGCATGTTCGACGACTTTGGGCTCAAGCAGTCCAGCCTCTTTGCCGCGACAAGTAACGGCGGAGTAGACTTGAAATGGATAAAGCGCAGCGGGCTTGGGCTTGAGTGGGAGTGGTATGTCACGCACATGACCAACGCGGCGACGAAACATGCGTTCGGGCTTGAGCGCTGACAGTGCTCGCGCAACACCGACATCACTGACATGACCAACGCTATCCGAACGATGATACTCCTTGTGAGGGACATCAAGATAATGGGCAACTTGGCTGAGGCGTTGTGCGAGCTCAAGGAGCCGAGAAAGTCGATCTAGTTACTCGAATATTGCTCGCATCGTTTCCTAGGGATGACTTGCGTCATCGAGCGGAGTCTAGAGAAGTGGGGCCCGCCCAAAGAGTAGTTGCGCGCCAGGGTGGCGTCGGTGCTTGGATTAACGGCTCCATTAGCGTTGATCCAAGCGTCGACGCTTGAAGGGCACCAACTCAAGCTCGTTCAGCTGCGACAGCAGCTGAAACCTGTCACCGTGCTCAACTCCAAGAGTTAACGGAGCAGCCAGTGCAAGTCGGGGCGCTCCTTACCATGATCCGACGGCGGATGATGACCGCGAACTAGCAACTACCACTTCAGTACTACAAAGCAAACACGCCGAACGAGAGGTGCGTCCATCCGTCGGAGTTGAAGACGCTAATGAGCGAGATGCGTGGCGATCTCGCAGCGGCGTTGGGCCGCCGCTTCTTCTGCTGATACACTGACCCTGCGGCTCGCCTCAAGAACTCATACGTCTTTGAAATGCAGCTATTCCTCCAGTCGCAGTTTAAGATGTTGAATACAACGCTGGGCAATACGGCCAAGTTCTGCAACGCGCCGAAAAGCCCCTCCCCAGACGCCTGTGACCGCATCGCTGAGTCAATCAACACCAAGGTGAATATGTAGGTAATGAAACTGATGATGCAAGTAGCGATCAGCGCTGATCTCAGCACACATGCGCAACACGACAGCGTTGACTTCGCCGCAGAAACCACTGCGACGCCGTTTCCAGACGAGTTGGTGTCGATCTTTGGCTGCACAATGGAGAGAGTGGCGGCGACGCCACCAGATGCCACAAATGGAAGGGTGGAAGAGAAGTTTCAGAGATGGCTTGCCGAGCTTCTGGTAGATGATGTGTCGATTTTCGGCTACTGGCAGCGGCAACTCGAGACCGGCAACTACAAGTATCTACCTATTGTCGCCAAGATCGTCTTCAGCGTGCCGACGTCGTCGGCGCAGATCGAACGAGACTTCGGCTTATACAGCATAACAGCTACTTCGCATCTAACAAGCCTCTCGGCAGCGAAGATCGACATGGCGGCGTTCCTGTCGTGCGACCGCGACTATCTCGAGCTCTAGCAGTTCGAGGGGGTCGAAGGGTACACCTTGATCATTCTTCCATTGAGCATTCTCGTCGGCGCGCTTCAAGAATGCGACAACGACACAGCCATCCAATTTCAGAATATCTTCTTTTCATCCAACCTTGACGTAGAAATGAAGGAGTAGATCGCTGACGCGATGGTGCTGTGATTGATCCTACTCTTTCTGGTCTCGTCGTCAACATTCGTGTCTGTCCATAACCATTGCAATACATTCGCCACTCTCGCAGTTGGCACTGTCTGCGTGGGCCCTACGCACTGCTCCTCGCCCCTCTTTGTCCATCCGACGCTGGATCTCCTCGCGGACTCGCTGCAAGTCGTCCGGCAGCTACCCGCCGCCAGACGCAGCTCAGCGCCTTCGCGGTCGCATTGTTAAGCGCGGACGCGCTTCAAGTCCTCTTTAATCTTCTCGAGTGCAGTCTCCTCAGTCTTTGTCTCGATGGCGCGGCGGGTGATGATCTCGGAAGACTCGACCAGGGTCTTTTCCACCGAATCTTGCGAAAGTTAACCCTGCTTAACTTTCTTGGCTTGATCAACGATGCCAGCAGGAAAAGCGGGAGTTTGGATGGGTGAAGCCAGCTGACAGGAAGTCGCTGGGAGCTCCTGCTTTGCGGCGACTGCTACAGAAGGTGTCGGCAACTGGTGCTTGCAAGGACGGAACGGGCGCTTCAGGAGCTGGTCCTGTCGACGTGTTGTAACCGCCAGATTAAGGTTTCACTTCACCGGGTTGCGCGGCAAACACAGCAGACTCGGTGGAATCACCGCTCTCAATCTGCTTCAGTGGCTTGGAGCCAGGTGCTGCAGGCGGCGAGATCGCCATACGCACGAGTCGCTCGTCAACAAGCTGCTCTCGCTTCTTCTACGGCTTGGCCGTTCGACGATGCGCGCGCTCGTCAGCAGAGGTCTCGGCTTGCTGCAGCGCCTTTACTAGATGTAATAGGACTCAGGCCAGTCGTGCTCACGCAAAGCGAAGAGCTGGACGGCACTGACCCCGTTGACTTGAGAAAGCGTTCTTGAAGCAAAGGGTCTCACTTGAGAGTGAGCCGATTGCTGGGCCTGGAAAGTCTTGAGCCGAGAGACTTGGAGAGGGAAGCGGAGGCGACTTGAGTGGTGGAAGGTAAATTTGCAACTGAATAAAAATGTAGCCCTGGTCCTGCTGCTCGCAGCGCTGCTTGCCGCAGCTCCTATTGCACCCAAAGGGGCCATAGAGATTTTATGGAATAAAATCTCATCCTACATACAAAACCTACATAAAGCTTGGGCACCTGAGGTTCAACCCATCAAC
>SMMQ01002737.1:36110-55032 GCA_008271595.1 [Pythium] brassicae (nom. inval.) | reverse complement strand
AATTCGGGGGGGGGGGGGGGGCGCTGGAGGACGAAGACAACACGGCAGGCATTGTTTCGATACCGGTCCCCGTCTCTCCCCCAAAGCGTTCAGTCTCCGACCTCAACTATCCAAGCGACTTAGCTCGATCGTGCCCCTAAAGATTCGTCAACTCGTGATACGCTTGTGACAGAGGAGCCAAGTGATATCGTCGCCTGAGAGGGGGTGGAAGACTGCCTCGTCTTTCAGTGCGAACTCGACAGTTCAAGCGAGCAGTGGGTGTGCTCAAACCAGTCATGTATTCAGCCGCGTAATAAGGAGTGCGCACTTCAATGGCGTAAGAGGAGCGAGACGTGCAGCAACTGCCGAACTCCAATTGGATTCGACGACGACGTCATCGTGGTTAGTATGATCCTAGCACAGCCCAATAATATCGCGCGCAAGAGCGCGACCGGGGTTCGTCATTAAGGGGACCCTGTGCGAGCACACGCTGCACTCTCGCCGTCTCAAGTTTTTCAACACCACATTCCTCCAGACTGAAGAACCAAGTCTCTTCAAGTGCCCGTCGCGAGTACGCGTTCCCGCTGTCGCTCATGTACACCGAAACTGAAGACGACGACGCAAATCAGCCGGCGTACCAGCCGAGTGAAGAGGTCAGCCACTCGTCTGATGAAGATTACAACCCAGCCGACGAGTAGACTTAGTTCTTGCAGTGACCGAGTCGATTATGTCGTAGGAGGACATAAGTGGGCGACTTGAACTTTATTTTGTGGGATTGACTAGAGAGGCTGTGTCATAGTTGACGTCGACACAAAAATCTCGATGACCAGATGAGGGCGACATGGTATCATGCTGAACAGATGAGGGAGATATTGAAGTTTGCTGAACTGATGACGGAAACATTAAAATTTACATTACGGATGGGGGAGACAAAGAAGATTATTGAACGTTTGAGGAAAATATTTAAATTAACAGATCAGATGAGGGAGACAAAGAAATAAATTCAAACAAACACATGAGGGAGACAAAGTAATTTACTGAATAGATGAGAAAGATAAAGAAATATACAAACATATGAGGGAGACAAAGCAGTTTACTGGACAGATGAGGGACACAGAGAGATTTATTGAACAAATGAGGGAGACACATAATGTTTCTGAACAGATATAGGGTGACGTGCTATATGACCTGTTTCTCACACGGATAGCGTAACTTACATAATAATGCACTTGAGGGTGACTACTTCTGTTTTAAAAGTACTTGGAAGGTGAGGAGTCTGAGATATGACTGCTGTATCACATAAGTCCTGCACAATGATTCCTTGATATCAAGTCCGTCTCTTTGACCTGATGTGCTCGGTGATTCTATTTATTGTCAACTCCTCCCCCAAATCTGCTGACAGATCTCTCTCAAGTCATCAATGCTACCCCCGAAGTTGTCTTTCACAAACTCTGCCACAGTCTTCATCTGCGACATCCAGCAACGGTGAATACTTTGGTCGTGCGGCAGCATGTCAATTCCAGCTCGATACTGTGACACACCGGGTTGCTCGTCCAGTACTGAGTCACGTAGTCACGCCACGAAGAGGTGGCTGGTAGTTCGAACGTGAGCAGCGCTGAATCCGTCACGTTGCTGTTGCTTACAGCGGGTTCCTCACCAATGCCCGTCACATTCATCGGCGCTGGTTGGGGTTGAGCCACTACGATGATCGCACGGACCCCAGTAAGAATGTAGTCCTTCAACTCGACGATGTTGGCCAGGTGCTGCTGTCGATCTCCGCATTTATCCCCTGCTGTCGGCACAGCAGTCATCACGCTGGAATCCGTCTCGCGCACGCGGGCAATCATGTCGGGAGCGTGGGATCTCCAGGCTAGCTCTCTTCGCGGTCGAGGACGTCGTTGAGTAGGTACTATACAATGATCTCGTACGTCTCGTTCGGTGACCAACTGGCCCACCGCTTGTCGAGCTTGAGAGACCATCGGCGGCGCTCGGGCGCGAACATGAATCGATACTGCACCCCGCCACGCCAAAAGCAGCGCGACATGGATCACACGTTATCGTCCAGCACGCTTTCATTTATCCCACAGGCAGACGCGACGACGTTCAGCACTTGTGTTAAGTTGTTATCGGACATCGTAGAATCCCACTTGATTCCAACCTTTGCAAAGCCGTTCGTGGCGATGGGGGTGTCGATGTGGGACGCCTTCTTGATCGCCCCGCGTGGGATCTTCGTCAGTGACGGGAATGCGAACTCGTCTCTTCGCCACTTACGGTGCAGCTTGGTTGTTGAGTAGTCGAATCAGCAATGGAGGTGGGTCACCGCCACTGACCCGTACTCCTTCTTCGGCATACGATGGAGATAGCGAGTTCGACTGGCAGGTGGGTCGTGGTCGGTCTTGCGGTGGTGGACAGTGAAGCAGACGTGTGGATAGCCACGTCGTCAGGATCCCGAGAGGCGCACTTCAGGTTCAGCTAAAAGTCGCCGAACTTCATCGGCAGCACTTCGTTGATTCGACACATGTCATAGAAGCAAAGCAAGCAGACTGCAGACATTTACAGCCGCATGGTCAAGTTAAACGCTGTGTCGGTAGCGATGTACTCAATTATCCATGTTAGCTTCAGAAGCGACATCGGCGATGTTCGAGTCGGTTTTCGCGCTCACTTCTTGGCCTTGCTGGGGCAGACGAGGACCTGCAGCATTATTGCTGACCACGCTGGGTTGCCGCGAGGAACTTTTCGGCCGTTTTTGTGGAGTTCTACTAGCCATCGATCATGAGGATGGCCCCTAGCGAGCATCTCGGGCATGCTATGGTGCCAAGCGAGAGCCGCACGAAGCTTATCCGTTGACGATTGGATGGTGTCTGCGAGCTGCTTGATAAACGCAGCCAGAACGCTTGGAAGCTTAACGAAGCGCCGGTGCTGCGGGTCGGGGTAGTCTTCGGCCTCACACAACGATGTAAAGCCGCACAGACTGCCGTCATACTCCGCGCGTATCCATGACTCTAGTCGTTCGTCCGCGAGCTTTGATGTAGCGAGCGCATCTTCGTAGAGTTGGCTGGGTGTTGGTAACTCCATCTGTGCGTGAGCCGGAACAATTAAGAATTAAAATACGCCAGTCTGTCAATGATGTGAGGGATGTGAATGGGTGTGTGCGTGGTCGGCTTCTCTCTGACTGTTGTCAGAGCGCTTGGTCATCCATACCAACATGGGCGATTTTACTCTCTAGTACTGTTACGCTACGATTGAGGGCGACTGAACCTTCTGGAAACTTGTCGGTGCTCCCGAAGAGGTAAGACGTAAAACTCACCTAAACACCACCAGGACCAGGAGTATACCCGATTTCGAATTGAAGATGTTGTCTTAGACAACATGTTTAACATATAAATTGAGTATTGGTCTCATAAAATGACTTGAGGTCTGCAACAAAATTATCGAAGCATACGCGAGTGCGATCTACAACATCGAATGCAAACTCCAAAAAATATGTTGTTGAAGACAACTAGTTCGGCGCTTTCTTTAATTTTGCGACCAGTCGACAGAGTAGACCCAAGGCATTTGCAAGTCACGATCTGGCGGATTGCTCACATCAACATGATTTGTGTGCGATCTGACAGTAGCTCTGCACTCTCTATGTGCTGCGCGCAGGTCGTGCCTGACCAAATTCGGACAAACAAACAAGCGCTGCCTGACCAACTCGTCCATGTTATGATCGCTCACTCACACACGCAATCACTAACTCACACCTCCTCACTCCTACTCAAGCCCACTCACGCTGCTTACTCAGTGAAGTCGATGCTCGACTCGCCGTGCGTCTTGGTATCCTCCCACTGCTCGAGTCGGCGCCGAGCGCGCTTGCGCTTCCACGTGCTGGTCATCTCGCGCATCTGGATCGAGCACTTCGTCGTCACCAGCACCTTGCACCTCCAGTCTTGGTACCAAATGTCGAAGCACTTCTTCATGTTCCATTGCGCCGTTCGAACCACCGTGCTCAAGAACATCCACCGCCGGTCTTCACACCTCTCGACGCAGTAATAGCTCGTTTCGTTGCTGTTTTTGTTCGGCAGACGGAACTTGATCGAGCCGACATTACACAAGTTGCGGCGACGCTTCATTACCTTGCCCTCCCCCCACCGCTCGTCGTTCGTGACGATGATGTGCTGGATGCGCGGCCCCGTCGATCTGCGCGACGGAGTGGGCTCGTTTCGCGCATCCTTGAAGGCGATAGCCTCCACTGCGACCAACTGCGCGTGCACCTCTGTCATGAACTTGGCGCGCGAGCGTGCCGCAGCGCCAGTTCGTTTCGCGCACTTGACGTGAGTGATGTACGCGTTCACCATGGCAAGATCCAGCAGACACATGAACAGCCCCTTGTAATACTTCTGGAACCGGAAGCTGGTCTGAGGCTGTAGCTTTGCAGGGGTAGCTGGTCGTGTCAGTCCGCATCGCTCATATGTGGTGGTAGATGGCCGCCGCACGCGGGAAGCGGACAGACACGACGGCTCCTCCACGCGCTCGCCTGGCCACAGTAGAATCGCACAGCGCCGCGCCAGTGCTCTGAAATGTACCAGCTTCGTGTCCGCCCACGAGAGCTCTGCCATGCTCAGTACGTCGAGCGAGCGCGCCACCTTGACTCACCACTGCGGGTACTCGATGCGCGCCACCCGGACTTGTCCACCTCCTTGGTACAAAAGCCGACGCGGTTGGTAATGGTAGTGCCAACCGCTTAGACCTTCATGGCGAGTAGGTGAAGGAGGAGCGCGACGCTGGTGTAGAAGCGGTCGATTGTCACCACTCGCCAGCCCTTGTTCTTATGGTATTGCGTGACCGCTTTCTCCATGTTTCGCACTACAGCTAACGGGCCGATCTTGTTGTCTGCTGCTGGCCACTGCTCGTCGTGCTGCACTGCTGCTTGCCAAGGTAAATCTCGAACCTACAACATGAATCATGGGTGTCAGCATGAAGTCGCGATAGACAACATGTTGACTTTGTGAAACAAACGAGCGCGACGGCGAGCCTTAAGAAGTAGCTCTAGGCTGCGCTGCACAGCACGAACATCTTCGTGCCAAACCGATGCGGTTTGTCTGGCATGTATTGCCTCGTCGTGCTGCGGCGCGATGTAGCGGGCAGCACTCCCTCGCCGAAGGAGAGCCTTGGCGTGAGCTGCCAGGCCTTGCGAAACGTCCGCTACATGACGCTCGCGATCGGGTGTATCTTTCACGCTTTGTTACAGCGGGAGTCGCGGTCACAGTTGTTCGCGAATTTCAAGTTGCTGAGCACGGCCAAGAACCGGTTGCGCACTATCACTCGTCCAATCGATCCGGCAGGCAGACTACCGTCCAGGCTCGCACGCCAGTGTGCGCGATACCTCGCATGTGCGAGGATAAAGCATTGCCCAACAGCCGCCCGACAGCCTGTACCACCTCATGTTATTCGATCGGCGCAATGACGCGCATCCTCGCCTCACTATGCGCCATCGTCTCCGTTGCACCTGCTTGGGCGCGGCGCTGCGCCACAAGAAGCGCTTTGGCACGTGCGTGGCGCTGCTGCCGCTCGTACCAGTTGCTCTCATGAGTTATGTGCACCCATATCGTCGGCGGACAGAAGAACAGGAAAAGGGCGCGCGGGGACTCGTACAGCGCCGAGATCTGCGCATAGGGTCCGCCATCACCGCTCGCGAGACCAGGAAACTCGCTCGTTGCGCTCTCGAACTCGGTCGTAGCAGCTTCCCAGCGCATGGCACGCAACGCAGCTTGATTGTAGGAGCCAGCGCCGAGACGGACAGCGCCACCAAGAGCCTGCAGAAAGGCACCGGATAACAGCTCATCTCCCCCGTACTCGTCACCATCTGATGCCACGTCACCCGATATTAGCACGTTCTCGCCATCCAGGTTTTCCTCGTCTTCGTGCGAGTCGAACGCGCTCTTCGTGTCGCCATTAGCCATGGCACACAGACCATCCGCGTCGACGGCGTTCCACGGCGAGTCCTGCGTCGCGCTCCCCGCGGTAGCGTTGTCGTTGCTGTTGTCTTCTTGCTGGTCGTCGTTCTCATAGTCGCTCGTCATAGCGACGGCCGCGTCGAGCACGGCAAAACCAGGCTATCCGCCGTTGCCGGCTGCGTCCTTCGTTTCCTCATTCTCGTCTGACGCCATGCTCTTATACAGAAGACTCGAGAACGAAAGCGGCCGAAATGTGCGGGTCTCGCATGAGAGCGAGACGTCCGCGTGGGCGATGCGAAAAGACGGGTGGAGATGGCGATGCTGCCGGCGGCATCGCAGCGCTAGCGTGCGACGTGGCACCGCGTTGAGGCGCGGGTGGACTGTGTGGCGGCGACGTGGTCGCGTCCGGTACACGAGGTTCAGCTGGCGCTGACTCTTCTGCTTGTGGTATAGGTACTGGCACTTCTGTTTGCGGCGCTGGTGCTAGTTGTACGGCTTGCTGAGCTGGCACGGGTCGTACTACTCGCGGCGCTGGCGCTGGCTCGACTGCTTGCGACACTGGTGCAGCTGCTGGAGCTGCAGATTGCAGCACTGGAGCAGGAGTTGGAGCTTGCTCGCTTGCACAGGAGCTTGTCGTGCAGGAGCTGGAGCAAGAACTTGAGGTGCTGGCGCAGAAGCTTGCGGATCTGCGGCTTGTTGTGCACCAGCCAGGTACCACAGAGCAAACGCGTTGTCGCCCGAGAAGACGTCCACGCCCTCGACGCCGTCGGCAGCATTGCTGTCAGCACGCACGTACACGAATGCATCTTGTAGCCCACGACCACGATGCGCCGTCCATCCTTGCGCTCGCATGTACCGCCACTCTCTAGGAAGGCGCGCGCGGGCTCGGCGCCGGTCGTTTGACGACCTGGGCTGGCAGCTGTGCACACAAACACTTCATTAGACACGTCGCGCAACGTTTTCACAACCATGCATGCATATCACGCCTCGTACCGCGCTGCAATTGGTGCTGCATTCCCCTCGCTTCTCTCCTCGGGTGCAGATTATCGAATGAGCTCGCGCGAGCACGGTCGCAAGCTCACACGATCGCAGCCACTCTTCCTCTGTCATTTTCTCTTGTTCTGCACCTCTTTTCTCTCGCAGGAAGTGTAGACGAAGTGTGACACCAACGGCGGCACTCAGGATCCAGGGATTGTGAGAGTGGCATTTGTGACGCAAAAACAAAACAGGCTTGGCAGTCCAAAATCCACATTTGAAGCAAAGTATGTTCTATACGGCAAAGTTTTACTATGGGAAAAAACATGTTGTTCGAGACAACATGATGGCCTATGTTGTCTTAGACGACATGCGGACCTGGAGGTGTTAAATTCACCAACTATCATTCCGTCCAATCAGCTTGTGTTGCACGGTAAAATTAATTCGGCGCACCAGTGGGAGAAGTGGGCTTCTTCAAGAAGCCTTCTTGCCACCAAGTTTCGAAACTGAAGTGATCGTAAAAGTCTTGTCCATATCGCGATTCAGTGGCACGAAGTGGAGAACCTTGCTCCTCGCATCCAACGAGCTCATTTGGGAGCTCTTGGCTGTGGTTGATGTGCTTTGTCGCGCTTTGCACTGACAAACATGGCCCTTCAAATGTGTCCAGTTTGTCTCCCTCCTATTCCTACAGCAACATACAATGTTCAATATCCCACTGGGAATCCTCTCTTTCTCAACTCCACCCTTCCTTTCATTCTCGAACTGGCGCGAAACTTGATACCGCGCGAGCGAGAGCAGAACCTTTAACTCCTGATACGATGGCCTCGCATGGGAGCTTGTCGTCGATGGACGCGGCGCACGTGCAGCAGCAGCAGCAGCAACTGCAGCAGCAGCTGGCGACGATGACGAGCCTCACCGCCATGAACGCCATGAGCGCCATGGGCATGAGTGCGGGTATCGGCGGTGGCGGCGGCACAGGCGGGGCGGTTAACTCCATCGGCGGCAAGCGCGGAACCGCCGCCGCCGCCGCTGGTGCAGGCGGCGCGAAGAAGCGCCGCAGCGAGGGCGAAGGCAGCGGGAACCTGACGGTGGAGCAGAAGCGGCGCATCTGCGAGAAGCACCGCGCGACGCCCAAGATCACGCAGAAGGACCTCTGCCGCTGGGCGAAGCTCGAGTTCAACCTGAAGAAGGGCCCGACGCAGCCCACGATGTCCAACATCCTCAAGAACGAGCACCTGTTCAAGGACAACGTCGGTGGCGTGCTCGGCGTGAACCGCAAGACGATCCGCCCGACTAAGCACGCGCACTTCGACCAGGTGCTCGCGAACTGGGTCATGGAGCGCCAGAACAAGGGCAACATCACGGGCGACATGATCAAGGCCAAGGGCCGCGAGCTCGCCAAGCAGATGGGCATCGACGGCAAGCTCAACTTCTCGAACGGCTGGCTCGCGTCGTTCAAGGCGCGCCACGGGCTCATCAAGCGCGCCGCAAGCCTCGGGCCGAGCGACAAGCTCGGGCTCGGCGGTGTTGCCGCGCTCGGCGCCGCAGACCCGAGCCACTCAGCGCTGCTGGACGCCTCGGGCATGGGGCTCGGCGGCGGCGGCAGCGGTAGTGGCAGCGTGCTAGCGGGGGTCGTCGACCCGGGGTACATGCTGCCGCCCGTGTCGATGGACCTGACGCTCGAGCAGATCCAGGACACGCTGCGCGACTACGCGCCGAGCGACGTGTATACGGTGGACGAGACCGGGCTGTTCTTCCGGGCGGCGCCCAACAAGCTTGTGCAGGGCGAGGAGGCGCAGGCGATGCTCGCGGCCGAGCCCAAGCTCACGGTCGTGCTCGCAGCGAACGCAGACGCGACGGACCTGCTCGAGCCGTACATCATCGGCAGCGTGCTCGCGCCCAAGAACATCAAGAGCGCGCCGCTCGCGCAACTCGGGTACCACTACGTCGCGAGCAGCAAGGCGCGCATGACGGTGCTCATCTTCCAGCAATGGCTCCGGGATTTTAACTCGCGCATGGCGAGTGCACACCGGAGCGTCGTGCTGCTTATGGACAACGCGCCGTCGCACGTGCTCGGCTGCTCGGCGCTCTCGAACGTGCGTGTGATCATGTTCGCGCCGCACCTGGGCATGAAGGTGCAGCCCATGCGCGGCGGCATCCTCACGGCCTTCAAGGGCAAGTACCGGCTCAAGCACCTCGCGCTCGCGATCGACCACCTCGAGGACGGGCGCGCAGACATCTACCGCATCACACAGCTCCAGGCCATGCGCTGGGTCACCGAGGCCTGGCAGCAGATGCCCCGCGAGCTGCTCGTCGCGGCCTGGAAGCCGCTCGGCGTGGCCGCCGCGCCGTTCGCGGGCTTTGACGCGCCCGCGGGGGACGCGGGCGACGACAAGAACATCGAGGAGGACCTCTGGGGCCTGCTCTACTGCCTCCAGCTCAGCGGCGTCGTGAATACCAAGGTGCTCGTGAACTCGCGCTGGGAGAACGACATCCACAAGCGCCTGAACGAGGACATGATCGAGAACCTGCACGAGAACGACGACGAGTTCCGGATCCCCGAGCCGGCGCCGCTCGATGCCGCGGGCGCGGGCGCTGCAACGGACCTAGGCGGCGGCGGCGACGACGACGCTGTCCCGCTGCTCTCGACCAAGGAGCAGCTCAAGGCCTTCCGCGACGTCATCCGGTACCTCGAGCGCACGGGCACCGCCGACGCGCGCGACCCGCAGCTGCTGGGCGTCGTCGACTTTCTCAAGAAGAAGCAGCTCAGTCTGCGCTTCGACAACGCCAGCTCCGCGGCGCTCACGATCTGAGGACCGAGCCAGGCTGGGAGCTGGTAGCGTGACGCAGTCGAAGATTGGGAGCGGGGGGGCTGTGGTGGTGGTGGCCACGACGCGCGTCTGATTAGCGATTGTGGGGAGTAAGGGGGACACTGTCAATGTGTACTTGTTGGTGGTGTGTCGTGCTGCAGTGCGTTGGGCTTGGGCTCACGGCGTGTGTGTCTCGAGGCACGGAAGGTGGTGGCGCTGCCTGCTCAACGCGCCACCGACCGCCGGAGCCCCGGCTCTCGCTGCGAGCGGCCGACGGTTCGCGTCGCTGGTCACAAGCTCTCGCTATGCACTCGTTTCTTCCTCGAGCGAGTTGAGCAGTCCCACCAAGCGCGCTCGGAGCGGACAGCCCTGGCCCTGGTTCCGGCATCGTCGCTCCTCCGCCCTGCTGCTACAGTTGGCGGCGAACGCAGCGTCTGAGGTCGGGGAGTCTCCCAGCAGACTGTCCACACTAATGCAGCCGTCGTCAACCGCAGAGGTGGTGAATCCCGCGAGCGATGGCGAGTGGGCTAGTCGGCGCTCAGTCGCGGCCTGAGGCAGCCCCAGCCGTTGCTCAGGAGAGAGGCGCTGGATCTCGCGGTCGCTGTCGGTCGCCTGACTCGGGTCAGGAGTCCCTGCCCACCAGTTCGCGATGGTGTCCATGCCGCTGCTCGCGCCACCATCGCTCGACCCAAACTCTGCGGCAGCGAACGGACGAGGCACACTGAGTCGAGTGCCGTCGCTGGCGTCGGAGAACGGAGGCACGGAGCCGACGAGGACACGGTCACTCGTGAGTGCTGTGCTGCGGGCTCTGCGCTCAGCCGGTTCAGCTCGTGGTCCGTCGCGAGAACGCGCGCTCTCAGGTCTGCGACAGTGCACCACGCCGCATGACTCTCGACGACTCGGCCGACGAACAACGCGGACGGACTCCCGCGCTTCCCACGCACCTTCCTGCTGCCTCTAGGACACAAGCAGCTCTGTCTGCGCCTGCGTTGCTTGCTTCTCAAGCGCGGCGAGCTGTCTCCGCAGGATCTATGTTTCGGCGCTTTGCTCGTCCTTCCGCCGGCGCTGCGCTTGCTGCTGTTGCTTCACGTCGGCTCGCAGCTGCTCGCTGGTCGCCTCCACGCGACGCTTCTCGGCTTCCTCGCACGCCAGTCGCCGCTGTAGGGCGTCATCTTCAACGCACGCGGCGGAGAGCTCAGCTTTCGAGTTCGCTAATCCGCTCGAGCTAGCGCCGACAGAGCGCGTCGCACTGGCTCCGACTGACCTGCGCCATCGCGTAGGCGACGCGTCGCGCGTGCTCAGCTTCGTAGCGGCCGCTCTGCAGCTGTGCGACAGCTCTGCGCAAGCTGTTGACGTCTTCTTGCATGAGGATGTCCAGCAGACGGCCGCTGTTGTCGCCACCACCAAGCAGCGCTCCTTCTTGTTCTGCGGAGTCACCGACACTCGCCGGGTCGTCGTTTTCGTTGTCGTCCTACTTCGCTGTCGGGTCCGAAGAGAACGTGTTACGGTGATACTCTGGTTCGGATCGGGGTGATGGTGGGTGTTTCTGCTCGTGCGCCGCGCAGGAAGCGCACGTCGAGCGCTCCAGCCATCGAATGTAGCAGGACAAGCTCTCTCTGGCCGGGTTGCAGTACACGAGACTGTGTCAGGACACATGAGCCCACCTATCGCACACGCACACACACAACCAGGCGTCGTCATTCCCAGCCTCGACGCGACACGAGCCGTGTAACTCGTACAGTTTGGCTTGCAGCGTCGCCACGAGCTCGTCGTACTCGACCGCCGCCGTCGGTGTGTCGCGGTTGACGTGCGGCGCGTTCGCGACGCGCTTGGCGCGCGTGCCGAAGCGCAGCGTCGAGAGCGTCTCGTCGGCGTGGCGCTCGCTGCTCGAGCACGTGAGCAGAAGGTGGATCTTCGTGTTCCCGCCGAGCGACGACTGCAGCAGGCGCGTGAGCTTCCAAGTCGTGGTACGGCACGAAGTGGGCGGGTCCACCGCCATTGCTGCCGCTGCTCTCTATGAGCGCATGGACGACGTTCCCGAGAGCAGCGAGCGCGAGCGGCTGGGAATGGGAGGAGGTGGCCAGCACACACACACACGACGTCAGCTCTGAGCAGCTCCAGGCAGTGCACGCCCACCCAGACCACGCACGCACGCACGCGGTTGATGTGCTTGGCTTTGTCGAGGGGCGTGCCGCTCGCCACCGTCTTGCTCGGCTTCTCCGAGCCCGCGAGGTACACGAAGAGCAGGCGCCCGCGCAGTGTCTCGCGTCTCGCGCGTCGCGACGCTCGTGCGCGTGAGCGTGAGCGCGAACACCGCGTGGCTGCGGCTCGAGTCCGCGTTCATGCGCGCCGCGTCCGTCGCGCGCTGCGCGTCGCCCCGCGCGAGCACCGCCAGGCCGCTCGCGGCACTGGAGAAGGACCTCACGCGCGCCGTCGACGAACACGCCGCGCTCGCCGCGGTCCTCGCGGATGCGGAGCGGCTTGGCGCCCCTGCAGCTGCCATTACCGCTGCCCGCCAGCAGGTCGCGCAGCGTCTCCTGGTACACCTCGACGAAGCTCGCGGTGAGCGCGACGTCGCACTGCGCGGCGTCGACGCCCGTGAGGCCGGCGAAAAGCCGCTTCAGGCCCTGGGCACGAGGCCGCCGACCGTCCTGAACGTCTTGCCGCTCCCGGTCGGTCCGTACGCGAGCAGCGTGCAGTTGAAGCCGCGCAGCAGGTCGGCCACGAGCGGCTCGCCGACGCGCGCGAAGAGCGTCGCCTGGCTCGCGCCGCCCAGGAAGACGCCGTTGAAGCACGCGAACGAGACGCCGCGGACCGCGAGTACTCGCCGCGCCTCGTCCACCGACAGCGCCGCCGTCCCTTCCGGCTCGAGAGCGTCGCGCACGCGGCAGCTCACCTGGATGCCTTGGCTCGCCATCCCCAGTCGATACGCCCACACACACACGTATACATGTATACACGTCCACATACCGAAGAGGTCGTCTATTCTTCCAAGGCCTTTAGCCTCGAGCCTCAAGCCTCGAGCTTCAAGCTTTAAGCCTTCCTCGGCTCACAGCCGCTGCTCCTTGACGCCCGTCGTCGTGGCGAAGAACTCCTTGAGCCGTGCGCCGGAGACGCGCAGGCGGAAGTGGTACTGGCCCCCGGCCGATGACCCCGACGCCGACGCCTCGCGCTTCATGTCGTCCATCGAGAAGAGCTCGCGGACGCCGCCGCCCGAGCTGTCGGCGTCGAGCTGGTCGAGCAGCTCGTAGCCGTGCAGCACGAGGAAGTCGACGCGCGGGAGCTCGACGGCGTCCACGACGCGCGCCTCCGCGGCCGCGTGCCGGCGCAGCGCCGCCAGCACGTGCTCGACCACGAAGCTGCGCACCTGGCCCGTGCCGAACGCGCGCAGGTCGTACACGTGGCGGCTCCGCGTCTGCTCGAACACGCTGGCGAACACGCCGTGCGCGAGCCCGGCCTCGTAGAGCGCGTCTGCCATCTGCGCGCGGCGCTGCGCGAGCAGCGCGTGCAGGAACTGCACGGTCGTGGGCAGCGACAGCACGAACGCCCCGCCGTTCTCGGCGTCTGCGAGCGGCAGCTGCTCCTCGAACACGGCCTCGAACGCGAGCTCCGGGTGCCGCTTCTTGACGCACGTGCGCACGAGCACGTCGTACACGCGCGGGTCCGGCGCGACGCCGAACTTGCGCATCTCGCGCCAGAGGTACATGGAGCGCCCGCAGTGGTCCTCCTCGCGCAGGCGCCGGAAGAACGCTGCGATCACCGGCTCGGTGCGCGGCTCGTCCGCGTTCGGGTACAGCGCGCGGAGCACGCCGTCCGGGTGCAGGTACGCAGCGAGCGCCATGGAACCCACGAGCGAGCCGCTGAAGAGCACCGAGAGGTAGTGCTCTTGGAAGTCGATGAACAGCAGGCTCGCGGCGCCCAGCAGCCCCACGCCCGCGAGCGCACCCTTGACCGCCCGCGCGTCCACCTCGCCGAGCTCGCCGTGGAACACTGCGTGCATCATCGTGATGTACGTCACGTGGTCCGGCGCGATCGCGGCCGCCTTCATCTCCTCGTACAGCTGGAAGGCCGTCGGGAGCCGCCCCGCCTTGCCGCACGCCTTCAGCAGCACGTTGTAGTGCACGAGGTTGGGCGTCACGGCGCTGCCCGGCGCCTGGAGCTCGGCGAGCAGCGCCAGAGCCGCGTCGCAGTCCCCGCGCTCGCCGTGCGCGTCCATGAGGATCGCGTACGAGTGCTCGTCCGGCGCCAGGCCGCGCGCCGTGAGGTCCGCGAACAGCGCGATCGCCTCGTCTGCGCGCCCGCCCTTCAGGTACGCGCTCATGAGCGCGTGGTACGTAAAGTGCGTCATCTCGAGCCCCGCTTCCGCCATCTTAACGAGCACGAGCTGCACGCGTGCCTTGTCGCCCGCCGCGCCGCAGAGCGCCAGCAGCGCCGAGAACACCGGGAGGTTCGGGATCGTGCCGCGCGCCACCGCCGTCTCGAAGAGCGCCAGGCCCTTGCGTACGTCGCCCAGCGCCGCGCACGCCTGGATCGCGTTCACGAGCACGGGGTTCATGAGGAAGAAGTCGTTCGCGAACAGCCGCTCGGCGAGCGCCACGACCTCGCGGTGGCGCCCCAGCCGCTGGTACACGCGCACGCACTCCATCGCAGCCGTGCCGTGCAGGATCGTGGCGGCCTCGACCACGCGGCAGAGCGGCAGCGCCGCCACCAGCTGCTCCCGCGTCTTGCAGAGCTGTAGCACGCGGCTCGCGGCGCGCAGGAAGTCCAGCGTCGGCTCGAAGCCGCGCGCGCGGGTGCTTGCTAGCAGCTCCTCTAGCTGCGCATCCGCTTCGGCTTTCTCACGCGCGCTCTGCTTGCCCAGGGTGGGCTTGCGCTGCTGCTGCTGCTGTTGTTGCTGTTGCAAGCCGCTCACCATTCTGGCGGCGCTCACCGTCGGGAACGGGCTATTGCGCGGCGTCGCCTGCGCACTGTGGCTGAAACGGCGCTGTGAGGGTTCGGACGGTGTTGCGACGAGCGCTAGTGGCGCTGGGTTCCACCGCTGCCGCGCCGCCGCGCGCGCGAGCCGCCCTGCTGCCAGCATCACTTCCTCGCTCTGTTTCCTGGTTGCGGCGTGTTTGGCTGTCAATAGAGGACAGGTAAAGCCACCGCTTGCATGGTGTCGAAAAATCTCGATTGTTGCAAGATGATGTTGAAAGGGCGGGGATATGCTCATTTCTGTAATTTCGAAGCTGTCGTGTCCTCCGCCGCACATTCGGCATTCGGCCACTTCGCGGGTCGCAGAGAAGCAGCAGCCAGCAAGAGCAAAAGTCCGCGGACGAGTGGGAGCTCTCCCTCTGTCTCTCGCTCTCTCTCTCGCTCGGACATGCTGCCGCCCAGGTCGTACCTGATGCAAAAGGCGAGCGAGCCGGCAGGCGGCGGCAGCGCGACGCCTGCCAAGCCGAGCAAGGCGGAGGCGGTCGCCAAGTCACAGTCCAACTTGAAGTGGATCGCCGGGCTCGCGCGCGAGGAGTACGTGCCGCTGGCGTTCGGCGTGGTCGGCATGAGCGCCGCGTCCGCCATGAACCTCGTGTTCCCAAAGGCGCTGGGCAAGGCGCTGGACGTGGCGTCGGGCAAGCCGCCGCCGGGTGGCTTGTCGCGCAAGGGCTTCCTCTTCGTCGTGCTCACGACCTTCGTCACGGGCTCGGTCGGCTCACTCATGCGCACCTACTCGCTCGGCATGGTCGCCGAGCGCATCGCCGTCAAGCTGCGCCGGCGCCTGTACCGCATCCTGCTGGCGCAGGACGTCAACTTTTACCACAACCGCAAGGTCGGCGAGCTCGTGAGCCGCCTCAGCGGCGACTGCCAGGTGACGGCGAACGCGGTCGTGGAGATCATGTCGAACGGCTTCCGCTCGCTCAACTCGGCGGTCGGCGCGTCGTGCATGCTGCTGAGCATCTCGCCGAAGCTCACGCTCGTGTCGCTCTCCATCCTGCCGCTTGTGGGCACCGGCGCGATGCTCTTCAGCAAGCTCTCGAGTCGCCTCGCCAAGGTGCACCAGAACTCGGTCGCCGACATGTCCGGGGTCGTCGAGGAGCGCCTGAACAACATCTACACGGTGAAGCTCTTCGCGGCGGAGGAGCAGGAGCTGCAGGCGTTCGAGGAGACGAACAGGCGCATCCTCGCGAACGCGGCGCGGGCGAAGCGCGCTCGCGGCGCCTTCATGGGCGGGCTCTCGCTCTCGATCAACTGCTCGCTCTTCTCGGTGCTCTACTTTGGCGGCTCGCTGGTCGGCAAGAACGAGCTCACGATCGGGTCGCTCACGTCGTTCGCATTGTACAGCGGTTTCATGGGGCTGGGCTTCTCCGGGCTCTCATCGTGCTTGGGCGAGGTGCGGAAGACGCGCGAGGCGTCGAGTGCGCTCTTCCGCCTGCTCGAGCTGCCGGCGGCGGCCGAGCACGAGGGCACGAAGGTGCTCGGCCAGGTGGAGGGCCACGTCCGCTTCGAGAAGGTGTCGTTCGCGTACCCGTCTCGCCCGGACGACCTGGTTCTCGACGGCTTGGATTTGGATATCCACCCGGGCCAGGTGGTCGCAATTGTCGGCAAGAGCGGCGCTGGCAAGTCAACGATCGCGTCGCTGATGACGAAGATCATCTCGCCGACCCGCGGCGCCGTGACGCTGGACGGCGTGGATGTCAAGAGCCTCAGCTCGACGTGGTTGCGCAAGCAGATCGGCGTGGTGAACCAGGAGCCGTCGCTGTTCGCTGCCACGGTCGCGGACAACATCATGTACGGCTCGGCGGTGCGGGACGAGGCACGTTTAGTCGCTGCCGCGAAGGAGGCGCACGCGCATGACTTCATCATGTCGCTGCCGAACAAGTACGACACGTTCGTGGGCGAGAAAGGCTTCGAGCTCTCGGGCGGCCAGAAGCAGCGCGTCGCGATCGCGCGTGCGCTGTACAAGCAGACGAAGATCCTGCTTTTTGACGAAGCCACGAGCGCGCTGGACGGCCGGAGCGAGGACATCATCCGCCAGGCGATGGAGTCAGCTTCGAAGAACCGCACGGTGTTCATCATCGCCCACCGCCTGAACACGATCAAGCACGCCGACCGCATTGTTCTCCTCGATAACGGCACGATCGTCGAGTCCGGGACGTTCGATGAGCTGAACAAGGAGGGCACGAAGTTCCAGTACCTGCTACACAGCCACACGACGATGGTGTGAAGTGTGCTGCTTTGTTAACGGAGAGATATGAAGAAGAGCGCATTCTCGCTCTTGCGCGCGCTCGAACTTTTGCGAGTCCATGCCCGTCTTCCAAGCTGATCGATCACGCTGCTTTGTTCTCAAAGTCCTGCGTGCTCCCGGTCTGCACCTTCGCGGAGCACGCGGGGCATTGGCTGATCACGATCTCGAGGTGGTCTGCGTACGCGTTCATCTGGGCCAAGTTGTCCTGAGCAAACATTCGATCGATGAGTTCCCGATCAAGGTCACAGGAAGGCAAGAGGAAGAAAGCGTAGCCGAACATCATCGCGGACGGACCTCCAAGACCTTGATACGGCTCTCAAACTCGGCAGCTTGTTCTTCATCGCCGGGTTTGCTGGTCTCAGGCGCGTTTGTAAGCTCCTGGATCTTGCTCTCAGCGACTGCGAGCTGCTCGAGGAGCTGGGTGACTTGGTTGTCCCGCTCCTGCAAGCTCGACGCTGCTGCCTCTTGCCCCGATGACGACTCGGCGAGCACTCTAGCGACTCGATCGCGCTCAGCTGCACATCCACCGGTACCAGCGAGGGTGATGTGAGTTTGAGATAATTGCCTCTCCTTCGTGGTCAAGCGCGATCGAAACGCACCTCGCAGTTTCTCCATTGCAGTTCGCATGCTGTCGATCTCGTCTCGTAGCGCACGTGAGTCGGTCTCATGATTGGTCTTGAGGGTAGCGCAGCTCTTGCATTCGCTCGTCCTGTGGTTCGACATATCCACCGGCATCACTTCGTCGGCACGAATCGACTCGGGCATGTTCGCAGCACCGCTGTCCCTCGGTTCAGCGGACGGAGCCTCAGTCGCCTTGTACACGCTTGCAAGTCAGTCTCGACACCCACAGAAAAATTGTCGGACGAGGGCGTGGCTACGCAACCTCGGCTGCACACATGAACCGTACTTCGGCCGCTTGAGCGAGATCGGCGTCTCCTGGCGCGCGCTTCCGCTTGTTCGGCTCCGATCCGATCCACTCCTCGCACTTGCTCGCCACCTCAGCTGTGATTTGCAAGTCTGTGATCGGCGAATGTTTGTTTGTGAGCATCCGTTCGAGTGATCAAGAGCATTTGTCACCTTGCAATCGTCGCCTCGCCTTGGATGCAGGGGTACACGTTCGTGGACTGAAGCTGAGAGAGGAGCTGGGTGGCAGTTTTCATCCGGCAGGCGAGCGACCTGGAACACCACCGCAGTATTAGTCAGCTCATGGCGGCACCACGCGGAAGCTCACGCGTACTTGAAATGCCCCAGCAGCACACACTTGACGTATCCGCGCTTCATATCGCGTGCTTCGTCTTCGAGCCGGTGGATTTTCTTCATCAGCGTCGACTGCGAGTCCCGCGACGCCTTGAGCTCCAGCTTCAGGTGCTTGATTTCACTCTCCCGGTCCTCTTTCGCTTGCTGTAAGCTGCCAATCGTCTCGCACAGCTTCGCGTTGCTGTCGTGTGCACTAGCGATCTCATCTTGCGCTGCGGCCGCGAGACAGTCAAACAGTTCGCATCCATACAACCAGCGACCACGGAGACACGAGTGAGAACAGCAGCGCATCATAGTCCCGGTTGAGTCAATGCATATGTGTTCTGTGCTCACAACCAAAGAAGAGCACGAGTCACATGCAAATCCGCACCTTGCTGGAGTTGCTCCTTGAGCAGCCGCTGCTGCGTGCGGACAGACGCCTGCTCGGCGCTGGCTCTGCTCGAGCGCTGTTCGTGCCTGCTGAGCTCCTGTAGGAAGCTCTCGAGGTGCCCGATCTCGTGACGGCCGGCGGACGCCATCGCACGAGTGCGTCTTTGTCGTCTTCGCTGGCGCTCACGGCAACGCAAAGGCGGAATGGCGCATTGCGCGCATCGGAACGGCAGACAAAAAGGCAACTTCAAGACAATCACTCTTGCCCATACAAATGTGAATAAACAGGAATCGAGGCAACTCCAACTGTTGCCTACATAATATCGATCAGGCCGGAGCGCTGCTAAGATCGTACTTGTAGCTCCTCGGAGTAA
>SMMQ01002737.1:12967-31630 GCA_008271595.1 [Pythium] brassicae (nom. inval.) | reverse complement strand
TCCCCCCCCCCCCCCCCCTCCAGTGCCTGTCCACGCTGCTCGTCGTGTCGACCGCTTGCTTCACTTGCAACGATGATCCCCACGACAACGGTGACCCGCGCGTGCACGAAACGCTCGTTTACTCGGTGCTACGTGTGCCGCCGAACTAGCGCTGCAATGCTCGCGACGCGCTGACCGAGTCCCACCGCCTTGTCCTTGAACATGGCGTGGACGGCGTTCGGGTCGCTCGGGTAACAGAGCGACGGGAAAAGCGCGCCTTCGGTGTCGCTTCCGGCGCTCCCGCGCGGCTGGAACGGGCCCTCCGCCACCACCGCCGACGCGCCGAACGCGCTCGTCCAGCGCTCGCCGCCGACGATGACCATGCGGAAGATGAGCATTGAGTGCAGCAGATTGACCATCGTGAGCTCCTCGCCGGACGAGATGCCGCCGCCAGTGACGAACACCGCGCCGACCTTGCGGCTCAGGTCTTCCGAGAGCGCCCACGTGCTCATGAACGCCGCCATCTGCACGCAGACGCAGACACCGACACATACACAGTCAGCCGAGCCGCTCTGCCTCCCCACATTGACTCATTCTCTTACTCGTACTACGAACCTTTGGCTCTACGTTGGCGTTCACGACGTGGGAGCCGAGCACGACGGCGTCGGCCCAGCGCACGTCGTCCGCGAAGCTCGCGTTTGCTACTGTGCGCACGCGCAGCTCTGCGCTGGTCGCGCGCACGCCCTGCTCCACCGCCTGCGCCAGCTGCGCCAAGTGCGGGCCGTCCGAGTACACAACCAGGACACGCGTCTCGTTCGAGCCGTTGACTACGGGGAACAGTGGCAACGGTACCGGCTCACTCGCGCGAGGCGCCACCTGCAGCTGCCGTAGCGCCTCGAGCACTTCGTTCGAGACTGCGATGACACGCACGAGTCCGACCGCCGTCACGAGGCAGAAGAGCACGAGGCCGATGGCACCCACACGCCGCAGATCGACGCGCGTCGACTCGCGTGGAGGATGCGGCGGCGGCGTCGTGTTCGGCAGAAGCGGCGTGCGCTCGACGCCGCCTTGCAGTGCGCCACGAGCGTTCATGGTCTCACTTGATAAACTCAAACGAAGCGGTATGGACCACACAAACAACGCGTGATGAAATCGAGGGAACCAGGTTTTTGTGATGAGTGGTGGTCATTTCCGACAGAATCGAGGCCATGGCGAGCCGCGTGCGTGTCAAGTCGGTCTGGTCGGGTTGCGCTCGTTCATTGCCTCACGCAGCTCTGCCTTACTCTTGCGCACCTCCAGGACATCTACTACCGGCGCGCGAAGGAGGTGGGCTTCCGTGCGCGCTCAGCCTTCAAGCTGCTGCAGCTGGACGAGCAGTTCGGCGTGCTTCGTGGCGTGCGGCGCGCCGTCGACCTCTGCGCCGCGCCCGGCAGCTGGAGCCAAGTGCTGAGCCGCAAGCTGTACGACCCGAGCGCTGCGGGTGAAGGGATACGCGAGGGCGAGAGCGAGAGCGAGAGCGAGAGCGAGAGTGACGTGCGCGTCGTGTCGGTGGACCTGCAGGAGATGGCGCCGATCCCGGGCGTGGAGCTCATCCAAGGCGACATCACGTCCAAGCGCACGGCCGAGCAGATCATCGCGCACTTTGCCGGCCGCAAGGCGCAGATCGTGGTGAGCGATGGCGCGCCGGACGTCACGGGCGTGCACGACATCGACGAGTTCGTGCAGGCGGAGCTGCTCGCGGCGGCGCTCAACATCACCACGCACGTGCTCGAGGAGGGCGGTGCGTTCGTGGCCAAGATCTTCCGCTGCCAGCAGTACGACCTGCTCGCGACGCAGCTCCAGGTCTTCTTCGCGAGCGTCTCGTGCGCCAAGCCCAAGAGCAGCCGCGCGCAGAGCAATGAGGCGTTCGTGGTCTGCCAGGGCTTCAAGATGCCGCCCGGGTACTCGCCCGTCATGACGTCGTACCTGCTCCCGCGCTACGGGCTGCAAGCGGACGAGCCGCACGATCCCGTGCTCGTGCCGTTCCTCACGTGCGGCGACCTGTCTGGCTATGACGCGCTCCAGGAGTTCGAGTAACGCTTCAGCGGCTCAATGTGAGAAAGTGAGAGAGAGAACGAGTGTTGTGTATGCTGGGGACGGATGCCGGTCCGGTTGCTTCGACGGAGGCTACGACACGCGCACGACAGACGCGATGCTCGCTATAGAACACGCGCAGTCAAGCGCGAGCACCAGCGCGTCGCGTTTCGCGGCGTACGAGTCGAGGACGTAAGCGTGCGCCACGCGCTTCTCTACAGGCGCGTCGCCATCATGTGGTTCACTCGAGAGTGTGTACTCGGCGACTGGCAGCACGCGCTGCGTCACTGGGTCCCATCCGAAGAGCTGCACCCGGCGCCTCTCGCCAGTCGCTTTGCCCAGCGAGGGCGGCGCTGGAGCCCTCCATGCGATGCTGTGGCTGTTCGAAGTCTGGAGCTTCTCGAACAACGTGTCGCCTTCGCCTTCGCTGTGCGCGTCGTCGAAGCTCGGATCCAGGTACGCGACGACCTTGACGACACAGGCAGCGAACGCCTCCACTACCTGCCGAAGCTGTCGCA
This sequence comes from [Pythium] brassicae (nom. inval.), assembly GCA_008271595.1. Classification (NCBI taxonomy): domain Eukaryota; phylum Oomycota; class Peronosporomycetes; order Pythiales; family Pythiaceae; genus Globisporangium; species [Pythium] brassicae (nom. inval.). Next base: position 29,060 of record SMMQ01002737.1, on the reverse strand, counting down.
CTGCTCGACTGTCCTGCGTCGCGCGTGTCGTCGTTGCGCTGGCTGCGGTGGTGGCGGCGGCAGGCGGCGCCAGTCGCAACAGCGCAGCTTTCTGGTGCAAGAAGGCCGCGAGGTGGATCTCCGTACAACCCGCGCCCGCGACCGCGTCCGGTCGCTCTGCCAGCGCTGCGAGGCGCCTCAGAGCCGTCTCGACGCTGTACGACAGCTCCTCGAACGCGAACTTGTCTGGCGCTTCCAGGACGATCGTGCACACGGGGCTCGAACGAAGCGCAGACGCTGACGCGTCCCCATTCGCTGGCTCTCGGTGGAGCCGGATGTACCGCTTCCCGTCCACGTCGTGCGTGGTGATGAGAGAGAGGAAGCCGAACGCGGCCGGCTCCACACCCACCAAGCTCCAGTCCCCGAGGGTGTTCGCGCCGCTTAGCTGCTGCACTGCGTCTGTGAGACAGGGAACGACAAGAGCCACGCCCACCACCGTCATCAGTGAGGGGTTGGGGGCTGATGGAGGCGGGAGGTGCAGTCTCAGTAACAAGCAGCAGATACAGTGAACGCACGGATGTGGTTCAGCGACAGTCGGTCGAGCACGAACACGCCTTTCGCGACCAAGTAGAGCTGCAGGTACCGCGGGATGATCTTTTGAGACATCACCGCAGTGACGCCGAGCCGCAGAAGCGCGTCGCCAACTCGCCGGAGCGCGTCGAGCCTGAACGGCTCCCGTGACTGGAAGTGTTCCACGCTCACGCTGTCGCTCGTCTCATGGTCGACGGGATCGATCGTGATGTTGAAGAGCGCGAGCTTCGCCCTCGTCACGGGTTGCACCGGCACTCCTCGCGGCCACGGCAAGTCCAGAAACACCGAGTGCTTCCACAGCTGCGGCGTGTTTCCGAACCAATGTCCTGGCCGGAAGAGGAAGCGCACAGGCAGCGGCTCGCTCGGATTCTGCGCCACGAACGCGTACACCGCGACGAACGTCTCGACCACCATCGGGATCACGTGCTCACTCAGCACTTCCTCGCAAAGGCCAACGGCCGCTGCCTTCGGACTCACGACACCTCGTACGACTGCGTAGATCGACGGTTGGTGGCTCCAGTCGACCGGGATCCGAACAGGGCAGTCGTCGTCGTCCAGATACCCGAGGCTCCACTGGCGCGCAAGCTGGAGTCCTGAGCAGTGACGACCGCGTCAGTTGATACCAACTCACTTGCCAACTGCCTGAATCCGCAGTGAAGGCAGTGAAGAAAGCGCACCTCGCAGCAGCGCGTGGCGTGAGATGCCTGCGAGCGCTCCGTCTTGGATCTCGAGCTGCAGACTGGCAGCGAGGATCGTGAGAAGGAGCCCCGCGTCCGAGTGGCTCCGCGCGTGGCTGCGCAGCATCTGGAAGTACGCGTTTGCGACTGGGCAGTCGCCCACGCTACCGCGATTGAAGACGGATAGCTGTGTGAGTGTAGGCGCGACCAACCGTTGCATTCCTTTGAGTGGCGGCGCTGAGGCGTACGCACTTGACATGCTGGAAAAGGCGACCAGCAGTGGTCGTGAGTACGAGCGCGTCGGCGCACCGCGCGTTCAGCTGCAGCAGCGTGGCGCGGCCCCGTGGTCCGAAGCTGCGCGTCGCGAACGCCAGCAACTCTCGGCTCACGCGGCGCGGGGCATCCGCGACGCGCGCGCGCACTGGCAGCAGCGTGTCGTCTTGCCCCATGTTCATCAGATCGCGGCTGTTGAAGATTTTCGGTGTCAATATTCAAGCAAAAGGCTGAATTTTTGCAGATAGTTTGTATGAATTGAAAGTGTCATCACGTTGTCTAAATGTAAAACATTCCCGTTAAGCAAACATAAACAAACCGTATCCTCTCATATAGACTTGATTTTTCTTACAGGTTTCTGATTGTCGACAACGAGAGTGTGCTCTGACTTCCTCCTTCCTCATCACTTGCAAAAGAGCAAGTGAGCCGACGGCGCCAACGGAGACGGCGAGCGAAAGCAGCTCCAGCACCAGAGGTCTCCCACTCGTCGCTCCCTCCTCGCTCGCCTCGAGATGGCCACGATGCTGATGACGCACGGCGTGTCCATCGCGGTTGTGAACTCGGTCGTGAACGCGCTCTGCGACCCGCTGCGCAAGTACCTCACGCGCTTCCTGGACCCGTTTGCGCTCGTGGCGGCACGCGGGCTCGTGCAGGCGCCGCTCTTCTGCCTCTGGGCGCTCGTGGACTCGTACAGCAAGCCAGCGGGGCCGCCGCCGCTCAACCACCTCTTCTGGACGTCTGTCGCCATCAGCGGAGCCATCAACATCGGCACAAGCTACCTGTACAACCGCAGCATCCAGATCTCGTCGCTCGCCGCCACCGTGCCGTTCCTGTCGTTCACGCCCGCATTCCTCGTCGTCGTGGCGTTCCTGCTGCTCGGCGAGGTGCCGACGGCGCCCGGCGTGCTCGGCATCTCGATCGCGATGCTCGGCGGCTTCTGGCTGCAGGGCGTGCGCGACGACGCGGCGACTGCGAAGAACGCCGACGACTTGCCGCTCAACGCGGCCAACGCCAGCAAGGGCTCGATGTACATGGTGCTCGTGGCGTTCCTCTGGAGCATCTCGAACGCGTTCGACAAGATCGGCGTGCAGAACTCGTCGCCGCTCGTGTACGGCGCGGCGATCCAGGTGATCGTGGCGAGCGGCAGCTTCGTGCTGCACAAGCTGCGCGTGGGCAGCGAGGAGCAGCTGCAGCTGCCGCTCAGTGGGGTGCCGCGGCCGCAGGTGCCCTGGCGGTTCGTCGTGCTCGCGGGCGTCACGAGCGTCGTCTCGTACTACATCAACCTGCTCGCGACGCAGCGCCTCGAGGTGTCGTACGTGATCGCGATCAAGCGCTCGGGCTGCATCTGGAGCGTGCTGCTCGGGCGCCTGTTCTTCCGCGAGCGGAACCTGCGCAAGAAGATCCCGAGCATCCTGCTCATGGTGCTCGGCGTCGTCTGCATCGTGCTCGGGAGGGACTGACGAGCAGCAGCGCCGGCGAGACCAGACCGGCACGGGAGGAAAGCAAACGTATCCTACGTAATATATGAATGGGGTGGGTAGAGTGTGTCGGTCGCGTACGTGCATGCGCGAGTCCTCTCGTCTGTCGCTCGTGCTCTACGCTCTATGTGACGCGGGAAACCACGTGCGCACTCGGAGAGCGACGGAGCTCCCGCTGCGTCTACTACTTACTGGAAGAGCGCGTCCGCGGTCCACGCCTTGCCCTCCGCGGTCTCTAGCCACGCGTCCGCCTGTGAGATGTCGTCCTGAATCGCCTCGACGAGCGCCTCGAGCGACGAGAAGTCCTTCTCTGGTCGCAGGTACCCCACGATCAGGTACTTGAGCTTCGCGCCGTAGAAGTCCTCGTCGAACTTGTGCAGCAGGTGAGGCTCCACGGTCTTCTCCTGTACTCGGCAGGCCCAACTGACGGATCAACACCGGCTACTACTGTAGTTTCCGCCCCATAGCACCAGTGAGCACGAGGTTCACCACACACGCAAGGCGCACCTTGTTCTTGAAGTACGGGTTCCAGCCGATACTCGCGACGGCTTTGAACGGACCGCGGCCATCCACCGTCGCCCAGCCGCAGTAGATGCCCGTGGGCAGCGTCTCGAGCTGCTCGCCCAGGTCCGCGCTCGAGAGGTTCGCGGTCGGACACCCGAGCTGCTTGCCGCCGCGCCCGAAGCCCTCGACGACCGTCGCCTCGAGGCGAATCGCACTCTCCAGGGTCTGCACTGTCATCACCATGGTCACTTGCTTGTCTTTGTCTTGTTTCGTTTTGGAAATGACGCATGAAACAGCTCCTGAACAGCAAAGTACACTGTCTGATCGAACAAGTACGATTTTACGATGCATAATCTGCAAAATCCCAAGCCGATGACGATGCCTTTATGGACTCGATCGAAAGCATACAGCATCACACCTCGTGACTGGAGTGCAGTGATGTCGCGCGGCACGGTTTGTGTGTACAGTGTGCTCGTTTACCGCGTGGATTGTTCTCGATGTGGTCGCATCCAGCAGCAAGCGTCGAGAATGACAGGAAGGGCGGAGTTGGGAATGAAAGGATTCCCAGTGAAATATTAGAATTTTAATGTGAAAGTAGGAATCGGAGGAAGACAAAAGACAAACATCGAGAACTCGACGCAGCGCTAAGTTCGCTTTACCTAAGTTCGCTTTACCTAAACAAACGAAATTAGTACTGTACTTCACTGAAGTACTAATACAGTGCTTGTTCGCTCAATTACGCTGTCAAAGGGATGTTTCTGCGCGAGTTCTGAATGGTCTTCCAATTCGTTCCCATGTCTTCAGTCTTTAGACTCTTGACATATAAATTCTACGTCTAAAGTCTATCATACAAACACCAAGTCTAAACTTTCGTCGCCTTCCATTCGGGTTCAGATTGGGATCTCCAGCCAAACACAATCGCTAACGAGCGCGTGCTCGCGCCTGGCACACAGGGACACCACCAGCCAGCCACTGCTCCACGCGAGCGACAAGACCAACGCCTGCAGGTGCAACACCTTTCAGCAGACACACTGGCGATCTGCGCGTGAGTCCAGCAAGCGGCGATGATGAGTGTGGTCAACGGCAGCAGCAGCGCGAGCAGCAGCAGCCACGTGGGGTCGTTTCCCACCACCACCAGCGCCATCTCCACGAGCGATACCACAAACGACAGTAGCGCCACCCCCCGCAACAGCCGGGCGCGGCGCAACAAGCAGCGCGGCGCCAGCGGCTCGGGCGGCAGCGACAACGGCAGCAGCAGCCATCACCCCCACCACCACCCCGCGCGTTCGGCAAGCGCAGGTGCGCGGGCGGCGCCGCCCAACTCGCGGCTGTCGGCGAGCGCGCCGTCGTTCTCCCCGACGCCTGGTGCCGCGTTTGCTGCCGGCGCGGACGCGCAGCGCAAACCCGCGGCGGCGCGCAAGCAGCCGCTCGCGAAGGCGCTACAGGAGAAGAAGAAGCCGCCGCCGCCCCGCGACGGCGGCAGCGACGGCGCCGCAGCGGCGGAGGCGGAGGCAGCAGACGATGAGCTCTGCCTGCTGTGCGCCGACCCGATCAAGTTCTACGCCGTGGGCGAGTGCAACCACACGGGCATGTGCAGCAAGTGCTTTATGCGCATGCGGCTGATCCTGCACGACAAGGCGTGTCCAATGTGCAAGACCGCGCTCGACCGCGTGGTCGTGAGCCGCGAGCTGCGCGCGTTCGACAGCTTCCCGTTCTGGGGCGACGCGCTCGGGCCGGACGCGGTGCTCGACGAGCCGTCCGAGATGATCTTTGTCGACTGCCGCGCGCACTACGAGGCGCTGCGCGCGCTGCGCGAGTTCAAGTGTCGCGTGAAGAAGTGCAAGGAGAAGAAGCCGACGCTCGCGGCGCTCAAGGAGCACCTGCGGCGCGACCACGGAGCCGAGTTCTGCGAGCTCTGCCTGCAGCACCAGCACTTCTTTGTGCAGGAGCAGCAGGTGTTCACGAAGGCGAGCGTCAAGGCGCACAACGTCGGCCGGAACCGCTCGGCCGGCGCCAAGAGCTCGGGCAAGGACTTCCACCCGATGTGCCAGTTCTGCCGCAAGCGGTTCTACGGCAGCGGCGAGCTCTTTGAGCACCTTGAGCGTGACCACTTCAAGTGCCACATTTGCAAGATCGAGCACGAGTACTACCGCAACTAGTACGTCGCTGGACTGGCGCTGTCAAGCCAGCTGCTGCTGCTGGCTCTGAACGCGGCATCTAACGCTCGTGTGTTGTGTGTCTGTCTGCCTGTGTGGGACTGCAGCATCAGCCTGGAGACGCACTTTCGACGTGACCACCACTTGTGTGAAGACCCCGGCTGGTACATCGAAATCTTGTGCTGCTATGCTGCTTGCTGGTAGGCGTTGAGGAGGAATGACTGAGCGACTCACTCGCTCGTGCCACTTGTGTGGATTCGCAGCCTCTCGAACCGCTACGTCGTGTTCCCGAACGACATTGAGTACCACGCGCACATGAGCTCGGTGCACGGCGTGCAGAACCGGCTGCAGTTCAACTTCCAGGTCGCGCGCGGCGGCGGGAACCCGATCGGCGGCCGCGCTGAGCCCGTGTACCCGGACGACGCGCCGGAGCTGTGGAATTTTGACGCCGCGGACGAGGCACCGAACCCGCGCGCGCAGCAGGAGTTCCCGGCGCTGCCGACGCCGTCTGCGCCGGCCCCCGTGCCGATAATCCCGCCGGTCGCTGTGCGTCCGCGGACCACTGGGCCGCCGGCGCCTGCTGCTGCTGCTGCTGCTGCTGGGCCTCCGCGCGGGCAAGTGGTGCGCAACCAGCGGCTCGCGCAAGCCCTGGGCTTGGCGCGGCCCGCACACGCGGGCGGCGCGACCGCTGCGTTCGAGGACGAGATGAAGACGCCGAGCTACGGGGAGCACCTCGTGGAGTGGGGCAAGCAGAACTCGGGCTACCTGACCGTCGTGGAGCGCCGTCTCGAGCGCATCGTGAACGACGCCAAGACCCACAGCGTGAGCCTGCGCTTCATGCCGGCGGACGAGCGCGCGCTAATGCACGAGCTGGCAGCGTACTACGGCGTGCCGTCCGAGTCGTTCGGCGAGGACCCGTACCGGCGCATCTCGTTTTTCAAGAAGGACTCGGCGCGCGTGCCGCTCGCGACGCTCTCGTCAGTCGTGCGCGGCCGCGCGCAGCAGAAGGCGGCGTCGGCGAAGCTGAGTTTCCTGCCGCTGCGCCGCCCCGGCGCACCAGCTGGCGGTGCTGGCGCCGGAGCGGCGGCGGCAGCGGCCCCGGCCCCGCCGCCGCGTCCGGTCGTGCGTGGGTGGGAGAAGATCGAGCCGAAGCGCGCGCCGACGGTGCGCGACGCGTGGAGCGACGACGAGGATTGTGAAGGCCCCCCGATGCAGGCGACAGGCGCTGCGAGCGAGCGCGGCGGCGCCGCACAGCAGCAGCCAGCGGTGGCGCTCTACAGCAACGGCGGAGCTGCGGAAACGGCGCGAGTGGCGTCCGAGTTCGTTCTCACGTACATAGAAGACGAGCAGTGAGCGGCGAGACGGGAGGAAGCTGCGGCGACACCCGACAGCGACAGCGACAGTGTCGACGACAGCGACAACGACAGCGACAACAGTGACGAGGTGATGATGATAAAAGTCGCGAATGAACGGTGCATGTCATTCGGGGATCGGTGTCGTTGTCGTGGATGCATGCAGGCAGCGTGGTTGGCGGGCGAGTTCGTCGTGTGGGCGGCGGCGATGTCGACCCGCGGCCGTGTAGTGTATAAGAAGTCTCCTGTGTGCGTTTTTCTATGGTGTGGGTGTGTGGTGGCGCGTGTGGCGAATGAGTGCGCCGATGAGCGAACAGCAGCATCCGGACTCCCCTCACACGTCGTCCTGCACCTCGGCGGCGCTGAACACCTCCGAGTCCGCCGCCACCCACGAGATGACCATGGCCGTGATGTTGTCCATGCTGCGCCGCTGCAGCGCTGTCTCCACGAGCGCGTCCGCCGCGAAGCGCAGCGCCTCTTTCGTCGCGCCTGCACCCGACGCCGCCGACGCTACCGACGACCCCGGCGCGCCCTGGAACTCGCGCACTTTCCTGCGCACGAGCTGCGCCGCGTCGTCGTCGCTCAGCCGGTCCCAGAGCCCGTCGCTCGCGAACACGAGGAACTCGTCCGCGCCGCCGACGTCCAGCACCTGGATGTCCGGCGTCACCGACACGAGCGGCGCCGAGCACGACAGCGGCAGGTTCGTCTTCAGCGGGTGGTCGCCAAGCGACCGGCTGATCGCGAGGCGCAGCGGGATCTCGTCGTGCGCCACGCGCCAGCAGCCCGAGAAAATCACCTTCCCGCCGGCGTCCTCCACGCGCCGCGACTCGTCCTCCAGGTCCGGCTTGTGGTCCACCGACACGCGCACGACCTCATCGTCCGCCTTGGCCCACACGCCGCGCGAGTCGCCCAGGTTCGCGACAAAGAGCTTGCCGCCCACCAGCAGGCCGAGCAGCACCGTCGAGCCGTCGCGCTTGTTCTTGCTCATCGTGAGCTCCAGCACTTCGTCGTCCACGACCGCGAACGCCTCGCACAGCAGCGCCTGGATCTTCGCCACGTCCGCGTCGTCCAGCTTCTCCTGCGTCGTGCGGCGGCTCACGTCCAGCAGGAACGCGTCCGCGCTCAGCAACTCGCGGAACCGCGAGGTCGCGAACTCGGCCGCGAGCGCGCCGTTGTGGCCATCGTAGACCGCCAGGAGGCTCGGCGAGCACGCCGGGTCGTCCAGGCCCTCGAACAGGCGTGCGACGACCGAAAACCGGTCCTCCATGTACGCACGCGCGCCTTGCGCCGCCGCGACGCCGACCCGCACGCGCATCCTGCACGCCGCGTCCTCTCTCCGGTCGCTCTCGACGAGGCTCTCGGGCCGCGCCGTGCAGCTGCTGCCGGCGTCCGCGCTGCTGTGGCAGACGCTGCCGAACTCGAAGCAGCGCGCGTCCCCGCCCTGCTGCTGCGTCTCGGCGTAAAACTTCTTGAGCGCGCTGTCGACCACGTCGGCTTTCTCGCGCTTCTTGTCCTTGCTGCTCTTGTGCGCGCAGCGCTTCGACGATGTCACGCGCACGTCGCGCGGCTTCTTCACGCCGCTGCCCGTGTTGCTGCGCTTGCTCTGCTTGGCCGCCAGCTCGATGCTCGCGCGCAGGCTGTCGACAGACGGGTGGTCCGACGCTGAGGAGAGCCGCCGCCATTGGAACAAGAGGCGCCACACACGCATCCATCATCCATCACGTGCGTGAGACCGACTGACCCCACCACTCGAAGATGATGATGGGCAGAGACCCAAGCAGCCGCGCGTACCGCTCGTAATGCTCGACATGGAGTGCGAGCGCTTGCGCTTGACGGCGTTCGGCGAGATCTGGAACACCGCCTTCGGGCACTTCTTCGCCAGCGCCTTGAACGAGCGGCTCGGCCCAGGCGTCGCCGCTGCCCCGCCCTCCAGCTTACGCGGCGCGGTGCTCTCCGCACCGGCGCTAGTGGCGGCGGCGCCCGCAGCCGCGCCGTCGTACAGCTCGATCATCTCGAGCGCGCGCGACACCTGCCGCTGCAGCAGCGAGCTGCCTTTCACGGGCGACGTCGGCGTCGACTCGCAGGCGAGCAGGAGCTCCTCCTGCGGAAGCGAAAGCGGAAGCGCCGCTGGTGGGGGCGGCGGCGGCGGCGGCGGCGACATCATCAGCTCGTTCTCGCGCACGTCGTCCATCTTTCCCGCTATGTGCGACGTGTGAATTCCGACTCGCGGCGTGGCGCGCGAAAATATTCGCAGCGGGGTCGCGGAGCTCAAGGGTGCGTTACAAGCGCAGCAGCAGCTCGCGAGTGCCAGCGGGTGAGGAGGCAACGGCAGCCGAGAAGGCTCTGCACGATCGGTCACTAGCGAGCGCCGTTGGGCGGCAGGCGAGAGACGACGACGACGTGCGTCGCTGTTTTGATTCGGAGCGCGCTCGCGGTTCGAGAGTTCTGCGCGCGAGGAGGCAAGTTCGAGAGTGAAGCGGCGTGAAAACGCCGCCCTTTCTGGATGCCGGCGCTGTGAAAAGACTAGTGATAAAAGAGAGGGAGAAAGGGGTCCTCAAAAATAGCTGACAGTTCAGCTCGCTCGCGTCGTCCTCCTCCTCCTCCGCGCGCTTGCTTTATCGTGACATGTCGTCTCCTCATGACACGAGGAAGCAAGCGCGAGCATGCGTTCGCGCGCTCTTGGTCGCTCGCGAGGTCTCTTAGTCGTCCGTCCTGCAGGCTGGGTCAATCATGTCTGGCGGGGTAAATGGAGGTGCGCTGTTTGCGCGCGACGAGGACGAGGAGTTTGTTGGTCGAACGGAAGGAGCGCAACGCCCTTCGCGCTCGTAACCACCGAGCCGCCATGCACTTCATCCTTGAGGTCCTCCACTCGCCTATCTTTCTCTCGCGCGTTCTCTCTCGCAACTGCGTTGACACGTCGTTCGCACTCGCACGTGCCCGTCCCAGCCGTTGCGCTCAAGTCGCCAGGAGGCGACCAAACCCGCTCTTGCTCTTCGGCCAGCAGCCAGCAGCAGATTCCTGCTCAATGAACAACGAGCGCCATCGAAATGGGTGGCGCTGCTTCTGGCTATTTGTATATCGTTATGTAAACACACTACGCGCCTGCTCTAACGTCCGTTGTCAGTCAGTCTCACTGGACCACGCGTCGAACTCTACACCACCGCGTCGGGGCTGCGTGCCGCCGCGGGCGAGTCGATCGGCGACCCGTTCACCGCGTGGCTCTCGCGCACCGTGCCGGCCAGGCCCGGGCTGTCCATGTTGTCGTCGTTGTCGCCGCCGCCGGTCGAGCCGCTCCGGCTGCTGTCGGCGTCGGCGACCGTGTCGAAGTTGAGCTTGTCGACGATTTCCTGCGGGTCCGTCGCCGGGATGAGGAAGAGGAAGAAGATCGGCGTGACCTTGAGCGCGCTGCGGATCACGATCGCGAGCCAGAGGTTGTCGAACGAGCCCTTGGCGATCCCGAGCGCGTGGCAGATGATCGCGCCCCAGAACTCGCTCACGCTATACGAGAAGTTGGAGATCGACATGAGTAGCGCGAAGAGCGTGCCCTCGACGCCCTTCGGGCACAGCTTGGCGCAGAGTACGAGCACGGGCATCGTCTTGAGCCGGCTGATCACGTCCGCGATCACCGCGTCGCCGAGCACGAACGCCTTGTCCGGGATCCCGAGCTTCAGGTTCGTGCGCGTGACGAGCACGACGTCGAGCAGCGACACGAGCGCCAGACTCAGCTGCGCGAGCAAGAAGATACGCCGGAACGACACGTCTTTGAAGAACGCGTTGTACACAAGCGTGCCGAGGAGCAGGAAGACAAAGCCGAAGGCCGAGACCGTGCCGAGGAACTCGGGCGAGAACTGGAGCACGTCCGTGGAGAAGTAGAAGAAGATTTGCGAGTAGCCGGGGCTCACAGACCCGGACAGGAAGACCCAGAGCGCGCACTTCCAGATCACGGGCGTCGTGATCGCGCCCTTGAGCTGCCGCAGCTGCCGCTTCGCCGCGGTCGCAAAGTGCCGGCGGCTCGTCGTCGCCTTGGGCTCGCGCATCATCGCTGCGAAGCACAGGATCACGGACGGGCCCGCTGCCGCGAAGAAGAACACGCCGCGCACGCCGAGCTGGTGCGTCGCTGGGCCTGACAATACCGACCCGAGCACGCCGCCGAGCGACATGGCCATCCACGAGATCGACTGGAGGTCGTTCGCGCCGTGCTTGGGGTCGAGTCGCGACATCTCGACCACGCGCGCGTCGATCACGACGTCGATCACGGCCGCCGACAGGCTGTTGACCAGCAGCACGCACACGGCGCCGAGCGGCGTCGAGATCCCGTCCGGCACGGACAGCGCGAGGCACGCGAGCGCGCCGAGCGCGCTAAAGAGGATCATGTACGACTTGCGGTGGTACCCGAAGAACGGGAGGCTGTCCGAGATGATGCCGTACACGGGCTTGACCCCCCACGGGAACATCATGAGCGTCATGAGCGTCTGCGACTCGGCGGGCTCGAGCTTCAGATTGTCCTTGAAAAAGTAGTTAATCGCAAGCGAGCTGAAGCTGTTGAAGCCCTGCACCGCGTACACGGCGCACACGAGCACGAGGAACGCCGTGCCGAACGTCTGCCGCACGCGCCGCACCCAGCGCCGGACCTGCTGGTAGCGCGGCAGCTTCGGCAATTCCTCCTCGGCCTCGTCGCTCGACGACGACCGCGTGCGCGCCAGCTCGTCGTCGTCGTCGTCGTCGCCGTAGTCGCTGCTCTTGGGCGCCGCGCCGCCCTTGCTAGCGATCTCGAGCAGCTTCTTGGGTCGCTCGTCGCTACTGTCCGCAGCGCTCACCAGAGTCGGCGCTTTCGGCTGCAGCCTGTCGCCGTCGCTGCCCGCGCGCGCATCTACTCCGTCACGACACCCCACAAGTACCCAGGTCAGCGTCGCTTGCCTCATTCACACGTACGATGCGCTGCACAATGAGTGGATCGCGCACCTGCGGAAGCGACGGCGGCTCGCGGGGACGTCGCAGTCGTGACGCCTCCCGCGTGTGGTTTGGCTGTCGCTGCCGCGCCGCCGTCGCTCTCTATCAGCGGCAACGCGCTTTCATTGTGAGCGAGGCGAGGCAGACGCTTCCGGGCAGCCAGTGGTTCGTCATGCTCTTGCATCATCGCGGGGGGCAAGTGGTGGCGTCGCGGCGGCAGCACGTGAGCTGAGCTGCTCGCGCTTCCCCTTCCTCCTCCTTCTGACTCTGCGAGCAGGCGTCCATCGACTAAAGTGTGATCCAGTTCACTATTTTTACGTTTTTACGAAATTCGTAATTACGTGATACTTCAACTCTTAGTGCGGAAAACATGCTCAACGCACAATCGATGAAGGACGACAACGAGGAGCAGGCGCTACCCGCCGCCGCTGCTGCTGCCGCGCGCATCGTCGCTGCAGACGACGACGAAGAGGAGGTCGACGTAGCTCTCTATGCGCTAGCGCCTCTCTCATTCACTCGCACGTCGCCGCTTGCTCTCGCTGACGGGTCGTATTTTGGCAGGTGGAGCTCTTCTCCGCCGCCGCGCTCGCAGCGCCGCCGCCCAGCAGCGCCGGTAGCCTCTCGAGCGTCTTCAGGTGCGTCTTTGTAGACACACAGGCAATCAGAGAGCGTACTGACAAGAAAAGCGTGCGTCATCGGCGACTTGGGCCGTAAACAACGCGCACGCGTGCGTGGAGCAGTGAGAAGCTCGCGCTGAGTCCGCGTCGATGCGTCTCGAAAGAGCTCCTGGACCAGATGCCGATGCTCTCTGTCAGCGTACGATTGCTCGCATGCGGCGCCGCTGAGTCCGCTGCGTGGGCTGTGACGTGGCTGCTGCTGACGCGCCGGGTGCTAGACGCGGTACTACGAAGTGGCGATCGCCAGGCCGTTCAAGGTGTTCCACCTCATGCAGCTCGTGGAAAAGTCGATCCAGGTCGGCGCGCTCTTCTCGCCCAAGCTCTACGTTCCAAAAGAGATTTGGTGCGCAGCCGTCAGTCGGATGGCAGTGAGGATGGACAACGCAGCGTCCTGTTGAACTGGGCGCTTGTTGCTCATCCTGGCGATCGTGTTGGGGGCAAAACAGGCTCCAAGATCGCGTGAAGATCGCCGGTGTTCCGCTGAAAGTCGAGGCGTTCCAGCAGCTAAAGCAGGGACTGGAGAAAGCGAGCGTGCGTTGTTATCTGGTGCCACTCTCTCGCGTTGCGAATGGCATTGTCTGATGACATTGCGCAGATGGCGATTCCCGTGTCGCCCGACGCGTCGAGCGCGGCGTTTCGAAGCGAATTGGACACGCTGCTGGAGTTGACGAAAGCGATTCGCCTCAATCTGCTACGCGCGTTCCCGTTCCTGCCGCCGGACAAAGTCGCTGCTCACTCGATCCCAGCGACCGCGAAGGTTTGTGTGAGGTGGTGTTGCCCTGCTGTCGCTCTGTCGGAGCGGATTGGGGGATCTGTATGCGCTGAGCTGGAGTGTCTGCTGTACGCAGGTGGACCCGCCGCAGTCCGCGCTCCAAGGAGCGGCAGCTGGCGTCGCGATCGGGAAGCTCACGAACTTTGCGGTCGGGTTCGGCCGGATGGTGAAGAAGCAAGCGATCGCTGCCGTGGAACGCGTCGGCGCAGCGCAGCCTGTTGCAGTGTACGTTGCGTTGGTAGAGCACAGCGTGTCGGCTTGTTACATTGGTGGAGGCACCTGACAGGATAGCGAGTGCCTGCGGCGTAGATCGTTCGACGAACTCGAAGAATACGCCGCAACGCTCTCCGTGTTCTTCAACTCCACGCGGAGTATCGGTGCGTAACTGGCAATGCGCATCGGTTGTGTGGCCATGCTGACGTTGAGGACGTGTTGCTAACGCTGGTTCGTGTGTCATTGAACTGAAAAGAGAGTCTGCTTGGACTCTCAGCAGACGCTGACGGTGGCCAGCAGCAAGTGAACGAGCAGAAAGTGGTGTCGGCGGTGGACGTAGTCGTGCTGGAGAAGCTCAAGGAGCTGGGTGCGCTGCGAGAGAAGCGAGGATCAGACTCTTGATTGTCCGTCACACAAACCACTGACGCGTCCCACTCTCTATTGTTTGGTGACGTGCTTGCACGCCGCGCTAGCGATCTTCCTGGACGAAGTCGTGATCGAGCTCGTGATGCGCGACATCCACAGTCTCCTCGAGGCGTACTTGAAGCGCATGACGCAGTTCTTTGGCGAGTTCACGGTCGAGCATGCTGTGATGCGGCACCACTCGTCAATCTCGGCGTGAGGCAAGCAAGCGAAATCGCACGAGAGGTGCTTATCGATAAGAAGCTCGATCATGGACGGTCGGTATTCGGTGTGCTCCTGCTGCGTTTGTTTGGTTGCCCAAGGTATTTTTGCACGGCGATTCGGGCGACGCCATCGCCTCCCGTGCTGACAGCGCTCTTAGGCCCCTGCTCCGAGGACAAGCGCCATGGAAGCAGCGCTGTCGAGTAGAGAGAATGGAACGCCGACAGAGACAAGTGAGAGCGGTCGCGGCAAGCTCTTCCTCACCGAGGTCGACGGCACGCCGTTGGTGCCGAGAACGAGTCGATGGGGAGCTGTCGCGAGCGCCGTCCAGCGCAGCTCGAAGGACGGAGGCGGCGAGGTCCGCGAGAGCGAACTCGCGAGTCGTATGAGCAGCGGAGGAGACGGCGGCGCCGAGGTCTTCCGCGTAATCGACAGCATGAGCGAGAAGCAACAGCGCAGCCGGACGATCCGCTCGATGATCCAAAAGGCCGCGCAGAAGACCATCCTCGTCGTGCGCGCGAAGAACGCGACGCAAGCCGCCGAGAACGTGACGATCCGCTTCAACACAAACCGCGTCACGGACACGCCCCGCGCCGTGCAGCTCCGATCCGTGTGCAAGAAGGTGCTGCGTCACACGCGCTACGGCTCCAAGAAGCAGCAGCAGCAGTTCCGCGAGATCTTCGCGGACGCCGCGGAAGTCGACGCGCTGCTCAAGGACATGTTCTGGTACCTCACGGCGCACTGCTTCCAGCGCGACCAGCACCCGCAGCTCGAGCAGAGCCTGTACGCGCGCATCGCGGACAACTTCACAGCCCTCTTCATCCGGCTGCAGATGCAGCCCGCGAGCCGCGACTCGGGGTTCTTCGACGTGCTCCCAGACGTTGTCGCGCAGATCCTGTTCGTGGCGCTGTACGAGGCGTTCCCCAAGTCCCGCAAGCACATGCTGACCAACGAGATGCGGCGCGAGATCCTGCACCTTTGCCACTGCTGGATCCTGGGCTTCGTGCCGGCGGACTTGAGCTGGGCGCACTGGATCGCTGTCGACCAGGAGTCCCCAAAGCGCATCGCGGCGCTCGCGGACTTCCCGGCCATGCGGAACCGCATGCTCCGCGCCGAGCGGATCGAGCGCACGAAGCTCGACGTGAAGAACCGGCGCGGCGCGTCGCTCGTCGACGACGCCGCGCTCGACGAGTCGGACGACGACGAGCTGGACCCAGAAGCGACCCGCGCCGCCGCGGCCGACACGCTGCCGCCTCTCGCTGCGCGCGGCGCCGCGGCTGGAGGCGGCGGCGGCAGCGCGCGCATCCAGACACGCGAGCGGTGCGTGTACCAGATGCGCAACTCGCCACTCGTCGACGCGTTCCTCAAGCGCCACCAGCTCGAGGCGAACGCGGCGCACTTGACCGTGCAGCTCCGGCTGACGAGCGGCACGCACTTCGACCTCAAGACGCAGGAGGCGCTCCACGAGACGCGATTGCCGCGCGGGCGGCGGCGGCGCGTCATCGACCCGAAGGCGTACGCGGCCGTGCTGCACGAGATCGAGAGCTTCGGCGACAGCGTGCGGCGGACGTACGCGAGCGAGAAGAAGAAGGCGCAGGACCGCGACGCGGCCGAGCGCAAGCGCGTGCTCGCGGCCCAGCGCGAGCTCGAGGCGCAGCTCGGCGCGTTGACGCAGCACGGCGACAAGCTGCACGAGTTTAGCAACCTGCTCGTGAGCAAGGGCCGGATCGACGCGCTCATGCCGCCGAAGGAGCGCTCGCTCACTGCGGCAGGTGGTGGCAGTGGCAGCAACCACCACTCGCAGCCGCCAGTGTTCACGCCGCGTCCGCCGCCTCGTCGACAGACAC